>LQRL01054979.1:3037-13418 GCA_001703475.1 Hydroides elegans
TTGTTGGGATGCAGTTTACATTTAGTGATGACATAATCAGGATGTAAGCCTGCCGCTCTGACCAAATAGTTGTACTGAAAGTGGTGGAGGTAAAATAAGAAGCACCCTAACACTCCTCTCTCATAAATGCTTTCACGCAAGGAAGTCTGAGTTTTTATATGGTTTTCTAACATCAAAACTGAAAAAGAACTTTTTTCAAAAGGCGGATCGTGAGCGCTCCTGTAAGCGCCCCTACCTAAAATTCTCGAGTACCGAGAGAGTACGCACAGCGAAATGCCTCATTACGATATTCACCAGACGATAATTTGAACCAATTAATTGAAAAATATTTACACAGGCAAGCAAAATTTCCAATTCAAATATCAACTTAGTGACAGGCATCGACTTTAATGTGTAATATTCATAGATATGATGCTAGGATTTGTTTTTATTTTGATTTCCCATCTATCATGAAATTAGAATTGATGTTTACCTAGATTTCGAACACATGGGTATTCGATACATTTTAATAACCTGAAGAACAATTAATTTCTCGGGTTTCGAAATTTAGACATTTAATTAGTCCTTGCGTTATTTACAGAAATTGTCTATTTAAAAATGGCGACGAAAAGAGGGTCCGAAGCTGAATCAAACGGTTCAAAGTCACCGGAGAAAAAGTCGAAGCAAGTTCGAGTCTGGGTAGATGGATGGTAAGACTTAATAATATCGTATCAATTATATCATCCAAAGTTTTTTTTCAAAGGAACGTCATTTTCTCAGATTATACGTAGACTGGGTATGACTACAAGTATAAGGTTCTTGGCGTTACACTTCTAAAAATTCGGTTCTAGGGCAAAAATCCTCCCGGTCAAAAGCACTCTCGGCGCAAGGCCTCCCATATTTTGTATATTCCTTGAAACGTGTTAATCATGCACTAACAATTATGGTATCTGGTCACATCGATGCATTGGTGCGCTATGCCGCTGATCCGCATGTTATCCCTGGGTGATAAAAGTAACGAAGGAACCATGGTTCTTCGCTAGGAATGGACCGTTCAGAATGGGATTAACGTTATCCACGGAAGCCACTCTGTGTTATAGACACGACAAGCATATCAATATATTATACACTATATACAATGTACCCCTTTAGAAATAAGCTGTAAAGCTTTCAAGGGTTATCCTTAGTTAATTTTACACTTGTATGTGTACGCTTGTGATGTCTATATAATTTACATAGTATACATGTAAATGTTATATTATCTGAAATAATAAATAAATAGATAAATAAATAAAATCGTCAATACCTAAACCAATGTTTGCAAAAATGGGAAGGCTTTCCATCGGGAGGGCTTTTCGCCGGAAGGGCTTTTCGCCTACCTTGCAATAATGGGAGGTCTTTCCGCCGGGAGGGCTTTTTGACGAAAGGTTTTTGACTCGTATGTGGCCTTTCCATAATCAAAAATAAAAATGGAATCGATTGAGGGAGAGCCTTAAAAGTACAAACAAGTTTGTTTGATAGCTCAGATATTTTTACCATTTATTGACGGACATTGAATACGATGATCCTCCTTGTCCTACCTCGTAGTGGAGGACTAATTGCGCACCCAATACAATTATTTACTCTTTGCGTACATGATCATACGCTGTGGCGAAAAACGCGATCTGATGATGTATAGATATAAAAAAAATGGCATACAACCCATACTAGTTAAAAGTCCGCTCCCATCTGTTAAGATGTATAATCTATGCATCACGCTCTAATAATACACTAAAATTCACGGTTAACAGTTAACAATTCTCACAGTTCCAATCATTATTAATGTTCATCATGTCTTTTGTCATTTATTTGCCTGTACAATAATTTTACAATCTCATTCTCTTTACAGTTTCGACATGGTTCACTTTGGTCACGCCAATGCCATTCGGCAGGTATGTACATTTCATTTATAGAAATAGCGGTATCGGAGAATATGAAACTTCGATATTTATTTGTCGCTCCGCCGAACCGACATATGAGATATCCGGTCGATTCATGACTGGTCCAGCCCATTCTTATACATGTATAAACAAGATCGGCAAATTTTGGCTAGTTTTAGGCCTTAAACCGAGTATATTGTATATACATTGGGACCCTGCTTTAAGTAAGGTTTTCTCCATAATATCCTTTAATTTAACAAACTAAGACCGCGATTCGAACTATTAAAAGTCGGCCTGATGAGTACCATTTGTTAGGAAACCGCTTTAATGCCTTTAACTCGTGTGAGCATCCCCCTATGTAATATACGAGGGAGGCGACTTTTGTTGAGCCTACATATCTTGTACGGTTAAATATACGTTTTTTTTTTTCGGGTAAACTTTCGGAGTTTAGTTTATGGCTACACGTTAAAAGCTGTGTCATTTTGACGCAACGTCGCGAGGTTTAGAGCTATTGCTAGGTTACTGGCTAGAAACGGACTTTCATTCGTCTAACGTCCGAGCGGTCGCCGCATCATGCTAAATTATTAATTATTCTTAGCCTCGTTTATTAATAGAGATCGGCAAATTTGAAGTCTGTAGAACCGACAACTTCAAAATGTTTCATATCATTCTGGCAGTGGTCGATTATGTATAATCAATAACATTTAAGCAATGCACAAAAATATTTTGATTAAAATAGGATTCAATTAAAACATAAAAAATGAGACACCAACAACGAAAAGATGTAAAATGCATTTGATAAGTTCGTCACCTATGTTTGAGAGTCCCATGCATCTTGTTTATCACACAATCTTATAAGTACATTTGTACTGACCTATTTTTTCTCGAACAATTGATATCACGTTATCTGTCGTTTATCGTAACATGGGTCAATAGTTGCTTATTGTTATGGATGTGAAACAAGCTTAAGGACATACATGTAGATTATTCATGGTCGATGGTTCATTTTTGGTAATTTTCCTGTATACTTGGAAGATTAGTGAAAATACAGTGGAACCTAGTTAATCAAACACGGTTAAACCGAATTATTGCTTAAACCGATCGCATTTTTTTTATCCGAGACTCTATTTTTTCTTTACAAATCGTTTCGGATAAACCGAAAATCGGTTAAACCGAACAGTTTTCACCGGTCCCGAGGTGTTCGGTTAAACGATGCTGTACTATACTTTCTTATACATATAGAATTGTTTTTAAAATAAAAAAAAACTGCATCTGTCCCCAAGTGGCAAATTACTTCGTATGTAAATAAATGGAATTTCTAATGTAAACAAAATTTCATTCATACAAATCTATGTTTATGAAAAATGGTAAGTTGGCATGTTGGTTAAACAGAGTTCTTCTAATGATATATGATATTATGATCGGTTTTAATTTCATTCATTATTAAATTATCTGATATATTGATAATTAAATGTTGTTATCATGTGCTTGTTTTAACACATGTCTCAATATTCATTATTCATGTACATGTAATTTTTTTTTACGTAGATAAGAGAAACGGTAATTTTCCTTTCACGTATTCAATGGGTAATGCTTGAATGATTAGACCAATGTTTAACATTATGAATTCATTCACCTTAAAATTTACCGTTAAAGTGAAACGTACGGCCTCAATAAAGCTGGGTCATTTTTGTTTTCGAAATCGGCCTAAATTGCTCTAAAGCTGAAAACATCCCAATCAATATATACATTGTATCAGGTTAATTTTTTTAGGCTGCTGGTCTAACATTTTTGGGTTTTGATTTATTATCTAAATATTATATTCATGCAATCAATAAGTCTCGGCAGTGACGTCAAAATAGCTTTGAAACGACCATAATACATTCTCAGGGAGGCATCTTAAACCAAATCCACAGTCACCTCAAACGGCCTTGCGCTAGCAAATCTAGCACTCGTAAATAAAACAAACAAAAAAAAAAACAAAATCACATCGTACACTTATTGTCCTTTGAGTTCCGAGTTAAAAATTCAAATTTATATTTCTCTAAGTTAAAAGGACAATGTCTAAAAAAATATTTTTTTTTACAGGCGAAACAGATGGGAGATCACTTGACCGTGGGTGTACATTCAGACGGTAAGTAATCTCTTTTCATGCTACTTTTGATTACTTAGTTATATATTCATGATTCTTGATATCATATTGTGAAATTCAATGAGCATTCATTCAGTGATCAGCTGGACCGATAATTGGTTCAACAATCAGCATGGAGAACGAGGTTGAATATTCGCGCGAAAAAAAAGAAGAAATAGAATGGGGGAAATTATTTAAAAAAAACATTGGGACACATAATGCACCAACAAAGGATTGACCATATCGTAACAAAAGCATGAAGACAATTAAATTGATCTAATTATTTCTTTGCAGAGGAAATAGCCAAGCATAAGGGACCGCCAGTGTTCAACGAGAAAGAGCGATACAAGATGGTGCGAAGCATCAAATGGGTCGACGAGGTAGGTGACGGTTCAATTTGAAAGATTTAATCGCATTTTTATTGAGGAGAAAACAACATTAAGGCAATAACGACACGTTTATAGGAAGTGTAAGGAAATTTATAACACATGCCTATTTGTTAAGCATAGAAACAGAATTAGATTAACGTCTCAACTATAAACAATTTACGACTCGTCAACAAAATAAATAATAATTTCATCCAAATAACTGATCAATTGACCATTTGACAGCAAAAAAGACACTGAACTATCGTTTGGGCCATAAATGTCAAAGCGCTATAGTATGTATTTTAATACAATAAGTTCATTTGTAGAGACAAAATAAAAACGACATTATCGCATTATTTTCTCCTGTGGACAGGTTGTTGAAAACGCACCTTATATTACATCACTGGAGACGATGGACAAATATAACTGCGATTTCGTCGTTCATGGAGGCAAGCATTGGACACAGACCGACAAAATCATAAAATCATATCCCGCGATTTATCCCAATAATTTTGATTTATTTTCAGATTTAGAATTTCTTCAATGACCATTGATTTGCACAAGAATATCACCCTTTCACGCTGATTGTAGTACCTTGTGAATACTCACTGTGAATTCCTGTATTTGCACTCAAAATATGAACCTATTGCACTTCAATGGCCTTTTTGTGTATACTTTATTGACCAAATTTGATCGCCCCTTATATATTTTCCTTATGAATCATCTATACGAATTTGATGAAAATTATATTCAAATGTATATATAAATTACGAATCTGTATTTTCATATCTTTCTTACGATTTTTAGATTGTCGAAAACGCTCCCTATGTCACAACTTTAGAAACCCTTGCAGAAAATGATTGTGATTTTTGTGTACATGGAGGTAAATATTGAAGATATGAATACATCTATCCAATTTTCTCTTTTTGTAAAGCATATAGACTTTTAAATCAACTTTCACTACTCCTGCGATGAAATTCAAAAACATTGTTATCGTAAACAATTAAAGAGTGACCATTTATGTTTTCCTATTTTTTTTATCATTCGAACAAAGAAAAAATATCAGGGTGAGATATAATACGGTATGATGTTTTTTTTGCTAGATGACATCACAACAACCGTTGATGGAACGGACACCTACCAGATTGTAAAAGACGCGGGAAAATATAAGTTTGTATTTATAATTTATATTACTGTTTTTCTTAATTTTTGTTTTTCAACGCATAAAGCAGATATTTGACAATAGCTATTTCTGGACTATCTGGAAGTATCGGTTGCTAAATATAGCTTATCAATATTAATTCCTCCTATAAACAAAAAAGAATTTCAACAGCTGCATTTTAGACGAAACAAAGAAAAAAGGAACGGAATCCTGATTAACAAGCCTATAAACATTCGGTATTCAAAGTTAGCAATCTCAGCCATAACTCTGAACAGAAAAAAAATTATTCATGAATGGTTAAGACTTGATTCATTGCTTAAGATCTCCATATTCATGTTATATTGCTTTTATGTTAACAGAGAATGCAAGCGGACCCAGGGTATATCTACCACAGATCTCGTAGGCAGGTGGGTGAGACACTATACATTTGTACCTTTTCATAAAGAAAAACTATACTTTACTTTGAAATAATAAATAAATTAATGCTGACTATAATTATGTGATTTTTCCTTGATTATGTTTTAGTTTTGAAATATAATTAACGAAATACATGAATAATTCAAGGAAGGCTCAGCATTGGATGTAGCGTTAAAGACATATTATAAATGATTATTAACTAAATGTCCTGAATCTCATGGTGCCATTGAAAATCCAAATATTGTTGAAAATCTACTCAACTCTCATCCTGTTTTGTTAGGTAACGTACTTTTATATTTTGCTGTTTGCATGCTTTTAAACTCTTCATTTAAGTATATCGTATAAATGAGTGATATATTTTAAATGGTTCAATAAATATAACACCGAATCACTCCTTAACCGATTGTGTTTTGCAGAATGTTGCTAGTCACCAAAACTCACCACGAGCGAGACGAAGAAAAGGCCCCTGAAATGAAACAGCTTCAGGACATTGGACAGGTAGGCAATATATATTCTTGTGCATGCTTATATAGGCTGACTTGCTTATATAGGCTAAAATGCTTATATAGGCTGAACTGCATACATGGCTTCCCGTGCGTGTTCGGTGTAACTTATAAGTTAATATCATTCAAGCAAAGTAAAGTTTCAAGAGAAATAATATCTGATTACTTAGTGTTTTCGTCATCTTTTTGAGTTAAAGAAAAGGGCGAATGAAGTTTCAAATAGGCAGATAAATTCCCATTGCATTGCTTCAAAATTGTGATTCGGGAATCTACTGTGAGCCATTTAATAATTTGTCAGTAGGCCGATTAGCAAAATAACAACAAGGTAAGATCACTCCCCATCGATTCAATTATCAAGGCTCTTATTAAGATGAACATGACATTTTTTTCTTTGGCCCAGATGTTAGAAAAAGTGCAGATTCATGATAAAGATACGTTAATTATGGTATCGTGTGTGAATTTTAGATGTTCAAGAAATAATGTTTCTGTTTTTATTCCAGCACATTTTTTTTTGCGTTTTTCCGACATATTTTATCTACTATGTAGTTAAAGAATAGACATTATAAAATGCAACCCCATTTACCTTATTAATAAACATAAATTCAATTATTTTTAATGAATTTGAAGGTTACGTTTACGCGTAGGCTGAATGATGGATATTGGACATTGATGCTGTGTACATAGATAATAGCCAAAATGTGAAAGGGTTTTCGGCATTTAACGCATGCATTTATTGAAAAATAATGCTTATGAAGCCACATATTGAAATCAGTGTAGTATATTTATCATATTATTATTATAATATTATAAAAGTTATATACAAAATAAACCGGTGTATTCACATATAAATATATCCAGTATATCCTGTTATCGTGCTATCTGAAAAAGTATTTGACAAGTAACGATATGCGCACGATAATTACTTTAATTTATCAATTTTGCATTTTGAAATTATTTTAAGAGATAGCAAAAAGGTTTTGAAAAAAAAACGTATATTATGTTCGACCATTTTCTTTCAATCATGACTATGCTAAACTACGACCTTTGATAGACACTTATATCCTGACAGACTTTATTTGCAAATTGTTCTTATATGAAAACCTTTTATTATGAAAATTTTTATGTAACTTCACTGATATCACACTGTTTTTGTTACGGTAAGGGACTGACACGCAACTCTTATGTATAGCTCACATTTATACTAGTCATGTGGTGTTCTTTATGTAGGGGGGATTTCGCTAGCTAGGGTTACACAGGCACCCTACCGATTCATAATATAAAAGTTCTAATCAAAATAAACCGGTGTATTCATACATAAATATATCCAGTAGATCCTGTTCAAACCGAACACGGATAAGTCGAATAATAACTTTAATCTGAACAAGTCCCAACCTCTATTTTCTAAATGGAATAGGATATAACGAAAATCGGTAAAACCGAACAGTTTTCACTGGTCCCGAGGTACTCGGTTTAACGAGGTTCTACTGTATATCGGACAAAAGCATATAGCCTATACACTTCCTTTTACTTATTTTGCAGAACTTTGCCAGCATGATTCCTTAAACCGTCACCTAACAAAATCATAATTTATATGTTCCCATAAAAAATATATGTGTGTATAGGCGTATATATTAATCAAGTTAGTCATATTTATATGCTCAGTTATAGTTCCATTTATGTATTTTGCGGTATATTGCTGGCAAGAGCTACATACCAATTCGTATTACAAAACCCCTATTTGAAGATACGTATGCCTTAATGATTTAAACTTATATAAGATTTTAATGTGTTTTCCAGGACTTTGCTGGCAAGAGTCCCTACACCGGTACCTACCAATTTGTACCGACCACCAAACGCATAGCACAGTTCTCGGAAGGACGCGAACCCAAGCCAACCGATAAGATTGTCTACGTTGCTGGCGCCTTCGATCTTTTCCGTATCCTTGTTTTTAAAAAAAGGTTCAATGATTTTTATGTAGAATAAAATAATGCTTGAAACCTTTCAGAAACATCCGGACTAGTTCGGTAGGCTTGGGAAAAATCAATAAAGTTAAATCTTTGGTATTGTATGTAAATTGAATTGATAAAAGTTATCATTTGGGGCCTTTGATATTATCGATATCCTTTTTCGGAATGATTCGGGACAGATTCGGTCGGATTGTGGATTATTCAACGGGCAAATGTCTTTGTTATTTAGTGAGAGGATCGCTTTGAATCAAACAAAATACTTGGTGTTATGCATTAGCTGTTTTATCCCTGCCCTCCCCCTATGCTTAAAATAGTTTATAAAGAAAATAAAGGAAAAATTATTATAGCCTTCTTATATTGAAACATGAAATCTGAATCACAGCCTCTATTTTATTCCTTGACATTTCCTATCAAGATGTTGGCCATTTGGATTTCTTGGAGGAGGCGGCTAAACATGGAGACTTCCTTATTGTTGGCGTACATACGGATCCGGTAAGGAATGCAAATATCTATAGACTATTCGATGAAAAAGAATCCATCTCATTTAGATGGCAAGGGAGTGAAGTTCGATTGAAAATAGCCCATGATATTTACGTTTAAATTGATTGTGATCATGGAGCTTTTTGGGTATTGAGAATTAACCACTCTTTCGTTTTCGTATCAAAAATATACAGATACCTAAATTTATATTTTGCCTGGTGTTGAAATTCATAAAATAAACGACTATATAAATACAAAATGAAATTGTTTATTCAGGTGGTGAATCGATACCGCGGCGCAAACTACCCTATTATGAACCTCCACCAGCGTGTTCTCAGTGTGCTCACCAACAGGGTAAGTGGTTTCGAAGTTTCCCAAAGTGGATTAAGCCTATACATTGTTGAAGCATAGTATTTCTTTATATTTGTTTATATTGAGCGATATGTAACATGATTTGGTTGTATAAAGTGGCTAATGTGTGAATTGGTTTTGTAAAATATTTGTAGGAATGCTAATCGGCATAATATAGTGTGATGGGGTGCCGCAAACAATACAAAACATGAAGTAATCATTTTATTGACCTTTCACTTATTTGGCATATACCACTTGCAGTTTGTCTCTGAGGTCGTCATGGGTGCACCCTATGCCGTGACGCAGGATCTCATGGATACTTTCAAGATAGATCTCGTTGTTCACAGACGTTCGGCCGTTAAACCAGATATTGACGGATCCAACACATATTTATCGCACTTTATTTATATTTTAACACCCTTTTTCGTCTTGTAGTTTGAATTGCAGGTCTTATTGGGCGCACACTATGTCATGACGATATTTGTCTCAATTTAAACTTCCTCTCTCTCTTTTGTTGCAGTTTGTGTCCGAAGTCGTCATGGGCGCACCCTATGCTGTGACGCAGGATCTCATGGATACGTTCAAGATCGATCTCGTCATTCACGGACGCTCAGCTGTTAAGCCAGATATCGATGGATCCGATCCGTATAAGGTAGGCTATAAAAGTTTCCTTATAAATTCCATTTTATCTATACTGTATTCCTATAAGATTGCGTATGTTGGTTAAGGCAGTGTTGCCACATGATACTTTTTTAAAAGTATCATACTTTTTTTTGAAAATCGGCCAAATTATACTTTTTTCATACTTTTATACTTTTTTTTATACTTTTTTTTGCTGTCGTACTTTTTTTATACTTTTTAACCCAGCTTTCGTGAAACGAAAACTGGGTTTGTGAGATCAGTCTGCGTCGTCCGCCGTTAGTTAGTTGTATAGTAAACTTTTTCATGGAAACCTATCTCCTCCCACAGTTTTGGTCGTATAGTTTTCAAACTTTAACTCAAGGTCCTTTATGGTACCTTCATACCGGCTTGTGCTTTATAGGACGATTGACCCTCTTGGCTCGCCATGGTGGACTTCGCAAAAACCGCCAATTTGGTCTTCTA
>LQRL01054997.1:0-11172 GCA_001703475.1 Hydroides elegans
TGTGTTGTGTCTTTTTTATGTTGGGTTTATTTATTGTGTGGTGTTTTTTTCATGTTGGGTTTATTTCTTGTGTTGCGTTTGTCACGTTTCGGCCATCGTACATTAGTGATATAGACTACCCTCCATCTTTCTTATGTTGCGAAAACCGGAGCAAAAAGGCACGGACAAATTGTATGTATGGAGCAAAACCGGTAGTAGGGTCTAATGATAGCTGCAGGGCCCTATGCAAAATGGCATGACTGCTCATAAGAGCATCTCATCGTTTCATGTCATTTCTTTGCGGCTCACAATATCATGTAGTTCAGTTCATCATTTTACATATGATTTTGAGGGAATGGGTTATTAATGGCATTCATGCTTGAATTCGTGCTTTTAAGGGTTTACAAGAAACTCTTTGGCCTGTCGGTACATTACGTTTTAGGACGGAGCCGTTTTTGTGATTTCCAACGTAACCCTTACGTCCAATCTAAAACATCCCTTCTATGCCAAAATACAACTTGCATTTTGAGTTTTCCCTTAGAAATACATTGAAACGCACAAAAAATTGCTCCGTTTTAAAACGCGAATGTAACCACGCCCTCAGATTTTCCTATATCCCAACCGACTCTATTTTCACAGGTCCTTCCATTTTGGCATTAGTAGTGAAAATTATGTAGCCTTATTGTTACATCATTCACTTAATTGCATCTTCGATTTATATACCGATCAGCTTACACTAAATACAGAAACAACATCAAATTAATTAGGATGTAGTTGGGGCATTAATATTTTATTATGTAATATATTGATTATCTGTCTTTTCGACATATACATTGTAGCTTGCAAATCGTTATTTATGTAAGATGTTTTTTTATTCAAAACTACTTATAAATGCCTGTCATTAACCACATTTCTTATATGTTTCTATTACGTTTTGGGATGTATTTCTTGATCTTAAATATTGAATATTTGATGTTTAGATTATAAGCCATTTAGAAGACAATTTCCCTTATTTCTGTCGGAATATCGACAGACGACAGTTAAACGCGTTAATTGGCCCCTTTAGCACCATGGACACCCACATCAATTTGTCTATTTGAAAATTGTGATTAAATTCACATGTAAGATATCGTGGATTCTATATGAATTGCATATGTATATGAAAATAAGCAACATCATTAAAGGATGCATGACTAACTTCTAATAGTCCCAAATTGGATTTTTTTGGCGACAACTATAAAATATATATAACAAATATTTATTTTGATATATAGATTGAACATTTGATGAAGATATCTGCTCACCTGAATTTTATGGCGATATATAAATGCCGATGCAACCAATCTTGAGTAGTAAACATTTCTTTTGCCGAGCCCCCACATGTGCTGACCAAAGAGATCATTTGTAACGCTCTACTCGCTATTAACAATAGTGAGTATGACAACCATGATAGTCAACTCACTACCCACTCGGCAAGGGTCGTCCATAGTACGTCGCATTCGGTCGTGACGTCGAGAGGACGACCTACGTAGAGCCCATATGAAAGTTTTCCGGACGTCCTTTTACGTCCCGACGTCCGTAGAACGTAATTCCTACGTCCGATTCGGACGCGACGTCAATGCAACGTCTTTTCTACGTCCGCGACGAATTAGGACGTCCGGAAAACTTTCATACGGGCCCAAAGTAGGGCGTCCGCTTAACGTCTGTGGACGTCTTGCCGAGTGGGTACTGACTATGCATCGGAGAGGGATAGGTAGACAGTCAGGGGTTGGCCACTCCGAAAGCTTCTTCCCGCTTATCCCCTAACAAAATCATTTTACAATGTATATTTTATAGGTTCCAAAAACGTATGAAGCTTTCAAAAAACTAAAGCAGGCTTTTTGAGTTTCCTATAACGAATACATAGAAAATCATGGGGTTGTTAGTATAACAAATCTGAAAAAAACCTCCCGTGTGACCAGACCCTTACAGTTACTCGTCACACGGTAGTTAATGATGATGCCAAATCACACAAATATACACGTGCTAAGCAACTTGGTCATCCCTCCTATATGTAAGCCAAAGGACTCCCAAGTCAAAAGACAGGGAGGGAGACCTGCCGCATTTGCTGTTGGTCCAAGAAGATGTTTGCTCAATTTCAAGGCATCGATATGAATGACGCACGAGGGGACCCTCGTTTGTGAGATGAAAAAAGAAAATGATCAGTTGAAATTTGAATATTTGATACAGCTGAATGATTTCGCAGACCTCTCTAAATGGTTTGGAATATTGTGTGTCTTTTATTACTGAAATTGCTCTGTGGGGGCTCAGGTTTTAAAGAGACAACGTTACATGGCTTAGTGAAAAAGATAATTTCAAAGTATCGAACATATCAGGATAAGCGTTTGATATGATGTGGAAAACAGCACACCTGATTGAATATAAATTAGGATTATGCTTTGTAAAAAATACACTGATGCATTAGAATTTAATTGAGTAAAGTGAATTTCCAAGAATTTACTGAGTTTTTGCATGTTTGTTTAAAACCATGTCCAATTAAAAAGATATGTGTGGATACTACATTTTTTTCAATAACATCTAACTTGAACTATCAAGATCCGTATTATTCAGGTCACCTGGATTCGTGAAATATATCACAGAAAGTTGGAGATGGAATAAATATTTACAAACGCGAGTGCAGGTAAATACAAAGTCAATTACAATTATCATTCCATCACTTTTTTATTTTATTTTATTTTATTCATATTATATTGTTTTAAACATGTTTTAGGTTGCATTACACGCTCCAATCCCAGTTCTGTAACGCTTTGTGATATCCCCACTGCAGAACTAAAAAAACACTATTTTCTAAAATATTTTAAATGGATATCATTACAAACAATAACATTTATCAACAAATCCAAAACATACAAATGAGTCAGAAATATAATATATTCTGCTAAATTCCCTTTAGAATTTAGGGAATAAATCGATTTCTATTGCGATATAAAATACAAAAAAGTATAAAAACGAAATCTCGGTCGTCTAGCCCTATCCAATCTGGGCCTTGGTATCTCCAGTTTACAGTGACATTTCTTTGCCCCGAGAAGCCCAGCTGATTTCCCGACCAAACAAAGGGTGCCATTACAAGTTGACGAGCATCAAATCAAGTGATAGTTCATTACAGGTACAATGGACGTTAACGAAGACTTATAGATCTTCATTTGAAGGTGATATGCTGAAACTGGGAAAAGGAGTTCAAATTGAAAATCCGAATCCTTATTCGCACTAAATTGTATGTTTTTTTGCTGACCCGTTCAAAATATATTTTATTGATGGATCAGTCCTTTATTATTGGGAAAAAATCATGCACCCGAAACGTTTGTTTTGTGTATTTTTTAATGGAATCATGAGTATTGAAAATAATAAAATAATTAAACCATTTGTCCACCAACTCCTATATTTTAAAATGCATGTATCATGGTATTTTTATTGTTAAAATTAGTAAAAGGTGAGTTTGAAAGATTCGTTTTGCAAATATTTTATAAATAACGATTTTTAAGATATTTGAACAACACTAATGCAAATTTATCCGGACCTATTTTTTTGGTATGGTTATCACAATATTTCATTTGGATTTCTAGTTGTAATAAAAATAGTGAAAACCAAGAGAATGAACAACACTTACGTTTGTCCTCACCCACTCGGCAAGACGTCCACAGACGTTAAGCGGACGCCCTACTTTGGGCCCGTATGAAAGTTTTCCGGACGTCCTAATTCGTCGCGGACGTAGAAAAGACGTTGCATTGACGTCGCGTCCGAATCGGACGTAGGAATTACGTTCTACGGACGTCGGGACGTAAAAGGACGTCCGGAAAACTTTCATATGGGCTCTACGTAGGTCGTCCTCTCGACGTCACGACCGAATGCGACGTACTATGGACGACCCTTGCCGAGTGGGCATAAACCTTCTCAACTTATGAATTATTCTATGGTCATATTAGCCCCCAAACATATAACAAACCATAACATTGGGAAACATGAATAAAGAGGGGGTACATATACATATATATCGGCCGTTACTATATGGACGCTAATGTTATGGCCGTTTGCTTAGCAACTATGTAGGATGACCCATTACGGGGTACCATCAAGACGTAAATGAAATTGGCATAATTGAGATTGTGTAACCATGTTTGTAACCCGATTCCTAGACACTTAGATAAACTTCTTAAGGTCTACCAATTAATTAACGTGAAAGTTCTTAGCATTGATACCCCCTCGTTTTTACTCTTTTTCTCTTTTGAGGATTTCTGTAAGAGGCAGCCCCTGATTGAATTTAGTGATAAATCACGGTGAAAGGTTAACATGTTTAGTGTTTCTGTGACATGACAAGACCTCTGGTCTTCCTGTAGCCCTAGCAAATGTCTTGATTGCTGCAAGCTCCTTCTTTTACTCGGGGACGTGCCATGGATTTCAATTTCCCGCTCACCAGCTTTTTTTAACGCATTTTATTGCTATCTCGTTTTTTTTTCACGGCATGTCTTCGTTTTTAAATGAAAACGAGGCTTAACGAGACAGGATTGTGTCACCAGGCCCCGTTCATGACATGCTTGTCTTTTAGCGATCTCGGTTTTTTTAGCGAATCAAAAATCCTGAAATAAGCCTTATTCATGGCTTAAGAGCCATCAACATGCCTCGTACACTTTTCGTAATTGCTTAAGACACAGCGATATGCATTTGATGACAGTCTCAGTGTAAGGGCATGGCTAAACGAAAAACTTTTTCGAGTTTTTCCCTTTAACAAACTATTTTTTTCTAATGTATTTCATGTGAAAATCATAAACTCGGATTATTTCTCGATGCGTTGAAAAATTGAGGCGCGTCTTTTGAAAATATGATTTGTTTTGGGAAAATAGCTCAAATATGTTCCCTTCTGTAGTCATGCCCTTGCGGTTCAAGTTCTATATATCCAAGATTAGATTGATATATTTGCATATGTATATTTGATATTTGCCAACCATATGTTTAAAGGGATATTAATAAATGTCCTTTATTATTTTTCATAATACAATTGGTGAGTCGCATACGGATATGCCACACTGGCAATTTTAGAACAGACGATGGTCGTCGACTCGAAAATCGGCACAGTATGGCCACCCTAACGACTCCGTCGCTGACACTAGGCGAAGATCGTCCCGGTCCAACATTTTGGATCGAGGTTGTTGGTAATCGGCAAAGGGAATCCCAAGTGTGGAATCCCTTATGAACTTACTCGAGTGAATTTCGCGAAATAGTGTTAAATAAGGTTCACTTTTAGTTTATAAAAACTGTTCATCGATTTAATTCCATTTATATGACTAAATGGTTCAGGGAGTGGTCTAAAATATCTTAGATAATTAATGAAACTTCTTTAATATATCAGACCTACTTTCACTCTCGATTTCGCTGTGCTTTAATTCTTTCTCGATTTCGCTCAAACTAGTCAATGCTTCTTCAAGTTCGAGTCCATTCATGTATGCTATTATGAAACAAGATGAAATCTCATCATTTATAGCTATTATTCGTTTCAACGTCTAGTCTAAAACATGGAAGAGTAGGATATAATCTAAGGTTAATTCTCAATCATATCTAAAATAAAGAGAGCGAGAGAGAGAGAATGAGCGAGAGAGAGATATATAGATAGAACGGTAGAGAGTAGAGAGTGAGAGAAAGAGAGACAGAAAGAGAGAAATGATATGCAGAAAGGTAGGTACACTTACACATATATTCCAAATATTCTATAAAAACATTTTTAGTTGGGCCTATCTACTTCTCTTTGCGATTCTTCAAAAGACGGCAGAGAAAGTGGGCCGATAGCTTGTATAATTATGTACGGATCCCAATAATGAACTTATAAAAGACAGACACTTTGCGAACTAGGAAGATGATCCAATAAAGTCAAGTCTTTTTGTGAAGTCATGCTGTAGAATCTAAACTACCCAACTTCAGAGCAGATTTAAGTTAATTGATTTATCCATTGAAATTGGGTTCCTTACTCGATGAAAGAACTAATGGCACTTTGCTTGTTTGGCTCGTTAGCTTCATGAAAGGGGTGAAGCACGAATATGGACTGGCCATGGCTCTTTCATCTGGAGATGGGGTTGGTCATGCGTCTTCGTTGCATTATTTTCTTGCGAAATAAAGAAATCTGCTTTCTAGTTAGAGGCCGACAGATAGATTATTGTGTCGTTTTTGAAAGAATCTGTAAGGTAGAATGCTTAGTTACATTGGCGTTTTAATATGCATATGTTTTTGTTTACTCTTATAGTAAACCATGTATTATTTATAGAATACTCGAAACGCACCTAGCGCTAGCCGTTTAAAATGCAACGAGCAGTTTTTGATTTGCATAACCAGATTGTTGGCTAGAGAGCAAAGCTGCGTTTTAAAACCTAAAATCGCATACATTATTCTATGTAATCTCGTCTCAAAATACAAAAACGCATGAGGCTCCAGCCTCACTGGTAGCTTAATTTCTTAATGAAAAACTTTCAATCCTACTGCAGTTTGTGCTTATTGTTAGGATTTATATGACCATTAGGGAAAAGAACCCAAACATGTGGCTTGACTGTACTTACAAAAGTTCGGTGCGGTCAAGCTCGATCCGGGTTGTCTGCGACCGAAATTTAATCGATACATTATAAAGCAAACTATATTTGAGTAACTTTATTTTCTAATAATCTAATACTTTGGCTAAGATTTAGAATTCCTCACACAATAAAAAATAGTTCACACAACGGGGGTAACGCGGTTACTGATGTTTCATGAGGTGTAGACTGGTAGACAGGTGGACAGGTAGACATGTGGACAGGTAAACAGGTGGACAGGTAGACAACTAGAATTGGCCAAGTAGATTGAATGGAAAGATGAAATGGGCATCAACATCGTTTAATTGTGAAATTTGTGCTAACATACACACACTAGTTTTTATTATACTCGACAACTAAAGAAGTGTCCGGTTGTTCAAATCTCTGTAACTTCAAAAGTATTTGGTCAATTTTTATCAATTATGTACCAAATTAAAAAGCACATAATGTGAGTCCATTTAATAAGTTTTTACGGCTCTATATTTGCTATCGACGATTCGGCAAACTCTTGAAAATGAACGAACGAAATAGCGAGTAACAAACCCTCAAATATGCATTTTCATGGATGTTTGAACTAGCCTGCCAGAAATTTTAAAGGTAATTTGTACATTTGGACTCTTTAGGTGCATATTCGAAAATTCAAGCCAGTTGCGGCTATCGCTCGAGTTGACAAAGTATCTTGCGAATGGTCAGACGCTAAGCACCGGAAGTGCCAGCTTTAGTACAATTGTTCAAAATAACTGTTTGAATATGTCAAATGATGCCTTCACGGGTTTTGTAATGCTACATTAATGGGTTTACAACCGTTTTGGAAATTATTTTTCCCTTATTTTCTGGTTACTTCGAAACACGATATTGATCGAAAAGTCACATTCAGTGAACCTTTGTTAAATCTGTAGTTTAAGTGTTCCATGAAGAAGAAAATAATTTTCGTGCATGTCTAAGACAACCTGATGGTCGATTTCTATGCCCAAGCCTCGTAGCAATGGTGCGCGCAAGTGTATGCCTTGATAAACAGATCGACGTATTTTACACCGTTTTAGCGTGATTACGCGGCCAAAATGATAGTCAAACAGTTTTTCATAACTCGTAACTCTAGATTACAATGTTCCTATTTAAAGCGTATTCACTCAATAATCGATTGATTGCGCGAAACCGCGCCTATATCGAGCGCATTTTCAATGCATTTCGCGACATCGTTTATATGGAAAACGAGAACAGCAACGGCTTTTCCGTTTA
This sequence comes from Hydroides elegans, assembly GCA_001703475.1. Lineage (NCBI taxonomy): Eukaryota > Metazoa > Annelida > Polychaeta > Sabellida > Serpulidae > Hydroides > Hydroides elegans. The sequence goes on from LQRL01054997.1 coordinate 7,827, forward strand.
TTTTTTTTTTTTTATATTTTGCACACCCTTGAAGGTAATATTGACAATGACAGTTTTCGTTCGAACGCCCCGTCAATATAACCAGGTTAAGTTATGTCTTTCAAATTTTGACGAGTTTATTCGAAAATTACGGATAGGCTATGGAGCGAATGGAATTCAAAGTGCAATTAACAGAGTTTAGAGCATGTGAGCTATCTTGAAATCATACCGCTTTTATTGTGTAATGTGATTAAGACTGTTTTCGCAGTAAAAGGCCAAAAACAGGTTTTTCCGACTTTTTACTATGTGCGCTGCGACGCATGTGGCATAGAAATGAATTATTTCACACCGTTTTTGAGTTACGACAACCTTATACTATCTCTAGCACATAGCGCTTTTCCTCTCCTACCGATACTAATTGAATGATGATCAAAATCAATGTTTCTTAGCCCTTCGAAAAAACGAATAAGATACTCGTCAAACGGCTTCCAGATTGATAGGTTTGCGAGACTACCTATAATTATCATAACCTAAATTAACAAACGTGTTTTAATTGGTTCCACTTTTGATAAAATGAAAAAATATTAACCTAAAATGACCGGACACATCTTTTGTTGTCGAGTATAAGCATTTATACATAAACGAATTGATCAGCATTGGTAAAATGACATAAATTATGCGTTATATGTGCCAACCTGTCTACCTATCCACCCACCGACAATGTACATGTTGAAATTTGTATTTACAAAACTTTCAATGTGCTAACCTGTCTACTTGTCCATCTGTCTACTTGTACACCCGTCTACCCGCCGACCATGTACATGTTGAAATTTGTATTTACAAAACTTTCAATGTGCCAACCTGTCTATCTGTCCACCTGTCTACCTGTCCACCTGTTTACCTGTCCACCTGCAGTCTACATGCCGACCATGTACATGTTGAAATTCGTATTTACAAAACTTTCACTGCGCCAATCTGTCTACCTGTCTACCTGTCCACATGTCTACCTGCCGACCATGTACATGTTGAAATTCATATTTACAAAACTTTCAGTCTAAGTTTCGATATTCTTCCGCGTAAGTGTGTAGGGAATTCTAAAGTCGTTCCAATACTTTATTTTCTAAAACATGTTTTGCTAGCTGTAATGTTTAGTTGTTTACTCGATGTACGAGCATGGCACACGCCAGAGAAATTGATGTTGTTGCTCAGTATATGTTTCAAGTCTCAAATACTACGCACTGCTCAGATATATTTAGAATTATATTTTTCGAAAATAAATACAATCAAAGACAGCTAAAGAGGTTTTCAGTGGGTTCGCTTTGATCGAATTAGTATAGACAAGCGACTCGTAACGTCAAAAGGTCCGTGAATTACTTTGATGTTCAAACCATAAACATTAAAAAAAATGAAGAAAAAAAAATATTTAAAAAGAGGTCTTAATTTGAAAATACGTAAAGGATTTACGCGGATTTTATAATCTGGTGGAAATAATTGGGTTGTAATGCTGGGCCTAATTTGATATTTTTTGAACGAATTATAAACGTCACTGTTTAAAGTAGGGCAGTAAGGCAGATGAGAAAAACATCTCGTGAGATTATTTGCGTTGGTTAAAAACGTTCGGCTCAAGCGTTGTCTCGTAGGTCTGCCATTGCGTTTGTCTTCACTGTTTTCCCAATCAGACGGAGACATGTGGCCTGACAATAAAGTATTTCGGCTGCGCATGGCCCAGTAAACAGAAAACGCGATTGTTACGTTTCAAAACGTTAACCTTGCGTTTTGTGTGTTCTGGTTTGATACCAATTTGTTCTGAGGATGCAAACGACGCTGTCGCAATGTGAATTTTAATGGGACATGTCATTGCGTTCGAAAAACAAAGTCACGCTCACGTTGCGGTCATGCACTTCTGCCATCGTTTAATGTTTTAAAGTTTAATGAATATCGCAAGCAATAGCTAGTAATTAGTATTACACTTAATTCGTAAAAAAGTCATTAATAAATACATTCAGTTATTATGAAATCGATTCTATTCGACAGTACGGTTATGAGATGGATTTCAATTCATGACAACATGAAAGTTCCTCAATCAAGACCAATATGATATGTGAAAGCGCTCCGACCAAAACCTTTTTGCTCGATTTACTAAATTATTTTTGAACAGCGTATAAATCGCAAAAAACAATCGACAAGCGACTGTCCCTACTTACCATAATTCTTTATATTCTTCTCCTGTTCAATCATCCGTCTGATGTAAAAAGATGCTTCAAATAATCGGGGGATGCATCAGATGCGCTCATTCATATTTGAATATTGAGTTAAAACAATGAAGTAGGTCATATGAGCACGCTGTGTAAATTCACTGCCCTCACCTAAGCGGCTCCACCTGTTCTTGTGTAAAAGTAAAAAACAGCATCAGCCAGAAGGGGAACAAATATGACTGAATGCAATAACGAATAACTTACTCAATAAATAAAGTTAAAAAAAATACACATGATTTATGCAACATTTCTTCCAGTTTTATTTTGTTGAACTTGATACAACGAACTGGCCCCCTAACCCAACTTTAAAATAGCATCCCAAAATACCCTGAGCCGAAATCAGGAGGCTGAGCATTTGTGATAAAGCTTATTATAATAGGAAATTTGTTATTTTTCATGGACGTTTTTATACAAAACTATCAAATATTATTCTTATCCATCTATCACATCGGGAACAGAGTCGATAGGAAATCACCCTTCACCGTGCAGTCAAATTGAGTTGAAATACCTTAGCCAAATTCAAATTCAAAGCGATGCTTGCAAATGGTAATATCATGAATTCTATCATTAACCGTTTGACGCAGTGTTTGGGAATAAATTCGCAATGGTCGGAAGCTCATTATTTTATTATCTACTATAACTATATATACTCATCTGTATACCATCGTCTTCCCGGGTAATTTTATTTTGTTTTCGCTTCCTTCTCGATTCGATCGTGATTTGATTTGTTTGCTCTGAAAGCTTTATTTAATTGCTAATGGTAATTGCATTCCATCTCTAGCTGTGTTCGATACAACTTGTGAGTGGTCACTATTCATTGCCATTAGTCTTTGTCTAACGCTCTCCATTTCTTAACTCAGGAGTACCCATCGGGCCATTTTTTAAAAAGTGTCTTATTTTACTTTATTTGGCATGAAATGAACTCTAAACTTCTTTAAACCTGACAATTATTCTTAGTGATCGAATGATTTTATTCTTAATTTGCCAGCCAGGATCGAAGAGAATATTGTGTCAGCAACTTTGCACAGAATTGCCAGCAGAATAAAACATTCACATACTGAATTGTTACTTTTCGGTTTATAATCAAACAGCGACTTTTTGTGCTTTATTAT
>LQRL01055036.1:3178-14593 GCA_001703475.1 Hydroides elegans
CGAGTGTTTAAGATGTTCGCTTTTTCTTTGCTATCACTATGTAGGATACCACTTTTATTGTATAAAGGAGCGACGCCGGTGTTACGTGCAAAAAAGCCCGCCGTGCTCAAAAGCCCGTGAGGCTTTCTAGCACGCATCCGTTCACGTGCAAAAAAGCCTGCTTTGTGCAAAATGCCTGCATCGTCTTATCTTGATATCTTATGCAAATATTTGAGCTTTATCATGTGGTGATTAAGTGTTCCGGAATATTGAAAAGGAAAATAACTGATAATGAAAATAAAAATAACGGTCACACTTTTATTCAAATTTATCAAAATCATTTACAGTTATATTTTTAACAGAATATTTCAAGAGTAAAAATTAGCCATTGCTCATAATGACAAAATATCTGAATATAGAAATAATATATATTTTTTTTATATTCACACTTAATTTATCCTAAAGGTGCATGTGCCTTTATTATACAATGAGCTATAAACAGTAATTAAGGAGGGGTAATAGAGGTGCCTTGGCAATAAACTGCATTTATACATTCAATATTGTTTTTCGATTCGATGTTAAATATGCACAACTTTGTGTTTCAACACTAACGCAAGCTTAAATGATTTAATTTTCAATTATTGATATCGAAAATGGTATAATTTGCAAAACATTGCAGAAAGAAATATATTTAATTAGTTATTATATGTTTAGCTCTAATTAGATATCCTTATACATTAAATATTATATCAAGCGAAATTTAAGGAATTTTAAAGAGAAAGCAGACAGAAATATTAATAAATTTCAAGATAGTTTTTTTTCTGTTTTAAATGTTGACTTCATTGAAAATTATTACTAACTTGTTATCTTCGCCGTTGATAAGGTATCGCACATAAATACTTACATAAACAGATAAGACGACTAGGGTTTTTTTTTGCACGAGGTGAACTTAATGTTTTTCACACCGTGCAAGAAAGCCCGAGTCGTCTCGTGATTACTGATAAGACAAAAAGCCTGCCCTAGAAAATGTGAGATTTTGGTCACGTTCATAAAGAACATATAGCGAAACCGGGGCTTTTGAGCACGGCAGGTTTTTTTTGCACGTAACACCGGCATTGTCTTTGCGTTGTTTTTTAATGAAACTCCAGAATCGCTTGTTTTTTTTGTCTGTGTCTGGAGATATTATGTCTTTCATATACTGTGAGTATGCCTCTTTGCACTTCTTATCTACTAACTTCTTAAGTTTATGGAAAAGTCAGTATACTTTACTATGCTTGTTTCTTCCCTTTGTCTGATTGTAGCGCTTTTGTTTTTGTCGGGAGAGGCGTTTTATTTCTCTTGTGATCCACGGTTGGTTATATCTAGTGGTTGACATTTTAGATGGCACGTGATTTGACATAAGGTCCTCCATTGAAGACTTTACGAACTTCCACATTGAGTCGATTGGGCTTTGTGTGTTGAATTTTTGGAGGAATTCATTTAATTCAGATGCTGCATTTTTAGGCTTTTGTTATCTGTCTTGTTCCACAATATTATTTTGCTTCGTATGGGTTTAACTCGTTTGGCTCGGGTATCTGTTTGTATGTGCACGGCGTCATGATCACCCACACCGGGAATTGTAGCGCATTTATTCACAAGTGATGGTCTATTTGTCATGAATACATCGAGGATGCTGTCACCACGAGTTGGTTCGTTCACTATTTGTATGAGATTGCACTCATTAACCATGTCTATGGTGCATTGGTTTATGGCTTTCTGGTATTGATTTCCGTTGATGCTATTTGAGTTCCAGTCGACATCAGGTAGATTTAGGTCGCCGCCAATGAGAATGGCTGCATTTCTGTTCGAGTTCGCAATGCTTTCAATTTGCTTACACATGTTTTCATTGTATTTGATGTAGCTACTGGAGGGCCGGTATATGGAGCCAATAATAACCATGTTTTTATTTTCGAGCTTTGTTTTAATGTAAACTGGCTCATTGTCAGCTGTTTCTATTTCACAAAAATCTCTATCGTTTTTGACTGCAAGGAGAACACCACCATATCCATCGGCTCTGTCCTTACGCCCTATTTGGTATGAGTTCGTAAATATTTTGCACGAGTTTATATAATTTTCAAGCCATGTTTCTGTACCGATGACAATATGATATGGGGATATAGAGTCTAGTAGAGTTAGGAGGTGTGTTATCTTGTTTTTCACGCTTTGGAAGTTGATGTTTACAATATTAAGACCCTCTGTCGAGCCTTGACAGTTTTTTCGGTTGTGGCGTTTGATAGGAGATGAACAGCGCAGGAGTGGGCCCGGACTGTCAAGTATAGTGTAGGATGTGTTTGTTTCTAGTGTTGTTTCACTTGGATTAACAGATGAACTTGAATCAAAGAGACTGGATGAAAAGTTAGGCATGCCACATTGGACACATGTCCCAGATAAGCCGTTCAATGCTTCGTGCATAGTAGTTGGCATATCTCTTATAGTTGATTATCGCCTTAACAGGTAGCCAATGCAGATCTTTGAGTACATCAGAAATATGATCGAATTTTCTTCGTTGCGAAACAAATCGTGCACATGCGTTTTGCAGGAGTGGTAGTTTATTGATGAGTGTATCCGATGTACCAAAAAGCAAGGAATTGCAGTAGTCTAGTTTAGAGAAAATTGTCGAGACTATCAGAGTGGTGGCCGATTTCGGAGTAAGACATTTTCGGATGACACGAGTTGTCTAAGCTGATAATAGCCGCATTTCAAGATGTGATGTACATGTACGTGCATCTTCATTTCGGCATCGTAAAACTACCAAGGTTCCGCACACTGCCTTTGGTTGTTATATCCGTTCCTGCGACTGAAATGCTGGAGTATTGCACTTTCTTAATCTGTTGTGATGACCCAATGATTACGAATTCAGCTTTAGTTTACTTTTATTCATCCATTTGCCAATGTTACGAATCGCACATTCCATCTGTATTCGACCACATATTTGACTATCGATTGAGTAAGGATTTATCGATTTAAACAACTGTGAATGCAAACCAAATGATTCACAGTTGAAATATCGAGAAGAGCAAGCAGGACCATCCTCCCTTGATCTTTCAGCATCATGATATCATTGTGCACTTTGATAAGTGCCGACTCGGTTGAATGATACCTTCTGTAGGCACTTTGTAACGGTTCGTCCAGTTTGTATTTCTCACAGTGCTCATTGATCTGATTTGGAACAGTTTGTTTCTATTAGTTTTGAGATATAAGCCAGATTGGATACAGGCCTATAGTTTTTAAGCTATCGCTCTAGTCCAGGTTTTCTCAACAGTGGTATGACGATAGCGGACTTGAAGGCCTTTGGCATAGCACCGATTTGCAGAGAAGTATTCACTATTTTCATTATCACATGACACAGTTCAATTAAACACGCTTTAGCTAGAACTGTAGGCATGGGATCAAGACTACATGACTTATTCCCTGAACTAAGTATCAGTTTAGTTCTTTGTTTCCTCAAGGTTAAGAGTTTTAAACTTACTGAAACAGTGCACAGTTGTAGCATTTCCTGTTTCACTACTATTGTCTTCGTGAATGAATCGACCTATGAAATAATAGGTTAAGATTTCTTATCAGATCTCCCAGCCGTCGGATATGTCGAGTATGAGAACGGGGACCACCGCCCGGCCCCTGGGGCATTCCTGTTTCCAAGGCGACGGGTTCGGATAACGATTTGCCTATTTTGTCAATCTGATCACGGTCACTGAGGTAAGATTCAAACCATGCGATGGCGGAGTCGGATATACCGTAATCGTCGCGAAGGCGTGCTGAAAAATCGAGAAGAGCAAGCAGGATCTGCTGAAGGATCGAGAAGATCCTTGATCTTTCAGCATCATGATATCAGTTCACTTAAACACGCTTTAGCTAGACCTATAGGCATGGGATCAAGATTACATGACTTATTTCCTGAACTAAGTATCACTTTCTTTGTTTCCTCAAGGGTAAGAGTTTTGAACTTACTGAAACAGAGCACAGTTGTAGTATTTCCTGTATCACTACAATTGTCTTCGGTGAATGAATCGATAATTTTATCTATTTTCCCTTTGAAATAGGAGGCAAAGTCATTTGCTAACGATACCTAATTTTAACTTTCATTAATTTGTGTATTATAGTAGTCCGACTTTTTCTTAGATAGTGATTCATTGTACATGTTTCGGAGTACCTTGCATTGGTAACGAAATAACGAATCAGCTCCGCATAATGTGACCTTTGATCGTTCATATTGTCTGAGCTCGCTTTTTTGCGATCATTCCTTTGATAACCGGGGCGTGTTCATCAAGCAGTTGACATAGTTGACAACTGTAATCGCTGATGAGATTATCCAAGTCACCAGTAGGGTCTCTCACAACATTGAGTTCAGATATATCCTTTTTGAATCGATTCAAGTCGATTTTAATGGTTTTTCTGTATGATATTTCCTTTTTCCATCGCCTGAACAGGGAAGTGAAAGTATACACTTTACCGCAAAATGATCGGAGAGAAGAGAATTGGCTGAAAGCGGCACATTTGGCAATATTCCTTCGACTTTTGTTATTATCGAATCAAGCGTGTTTCATTTTTTCGTGTAGAAATCATTTGTATCTGAAAAATTGATGTTAAAATCACCGCATATAACTGGATATCTATTTTTTCACAACACTATCTACTAAAAACTCACTGAACTCATGTATGAACAAACTCTTTGATAAACTAGGAAGTCGGTACAGCACCATCAAGTCTGTATATTTTTTGTCAATTTTCATGGAAATCGTTAGGTGTTCAAACGATTCATATTCTCTTTTTGATTTGGTTATTTTGACACTGAGAGAATTTCTCAGTATAACTGCTACATCACCCCCTCTCTTTTGGGTAGACGCAAAAGAAAAATTTCTTGATTTTTGAAAGATTTCGAAACCATCAGGGCATATACTATTGCAAATCTGCTTACCATTTTGTGTCAACCAAGTCTCTGTTATTGCACATATCACTTTTTCCTTGAGAATAAAATCGCTTACCGTTTTGAATTTATTTCTGACTGATTGATCAAGTTCAATTTTCATTAAAATCACTTTTATCAAAATAATACTTTTAACATTAAAAGTTCAACTACAATGAAGTTCAATTTAAAACAAAGCAATACATATAAAAATTGTGATGATCGATATAAGATATCCTTTAGTTAAAAGCACTTTTTAATCAGTTACCATTTTTCACGTCTTAACACCACAATCGATTTACAAGTACACCTATTTGATAAGAGCGGCAGGCTTATATTCTGATTATGTCATCACTAAATTTAAAACCATCCCTATATGCACATCCATCGTTATATAATGCGAATGTGCTCAAAATGTCCCGTGAGCATTTTACTAACCATATCGCTCGTCTTGGGAAGATAAAAGAGAAATAAAAGAAATGGCTATTTTCCCACAGTCTGGGTCAAAACACTATTGGAAGTATATTTGACAGGAGGAGGATGGGTTAGTTTGACGCCTTAAGTTTAGCATATAATAATTATATGAAACTTATATGATGAAAAAAAACTAGAAGGACAGGCCTTACAAGCAGCGATTTTATATTTGTTTTATCTTTAAAAACACTTCAGTTATCCTGAGTTAGAAAACGACAAATTTTAGCAAATTATATATTAATACATAGCGCATAAAAGTATAAGCTATAAGCCTGGGCTGTTGTTATGTAATCACAACTGGTTAAAGAAGGCTATTGCTGCTCACCACCCAACTAAAACAACCCATGTCTATGTCGAAAGTTAACATTGAGGTAAATGCGGCGATGTGTGTATTTGAGGAAACAAGATATCAAACTCCCAAAACAATCAATTTAGAGGATTATTCTTGATTTACCCCTCTAACTTTTTTATTTAAATGACTGATGAGAGAGCAGGTGGAAGCAGAAAAGCATGGCGGGACAGCTTGAAAAAAAACAAGTCAAACCCTAGGATCTGGGTAAGCTGGCACGTAAGGAGCAACATCTATAAATAGCATCTATAGTCCAGCGATACAGCACTATGACATGTAATCAGAGGTTCCCTTCCAGAGTCTCTAAATATTTATCAAATGTCCCGCTGCGGGGTTGTGCTCGTTTGTTTAATATCGTTATAAACTTTATTATAGATTTTTCGTTATAGCTATAACTTTCAGACTTTCTTATATGATGTAGACTAATATAGTTGGCAAGACGGGCTTTTCACCCACAGCAAATTTTGCATTTTCCCACTCTTATAAGTTGATCCACACTAATGAAAATAACATCAAAACAAAATTTAAATATCGAATAACTAAAACCACATAAAAATTGCGATTTCTGGATAAAAATTTAAGTATAAAAATAGGAAAAAACACAGAATCCTATATTATCACCCAAGAATACGTGATAAAAAAATCGATTGTTTGACATTCAAAATTTGACATAAGTATAATGTTTGAAGATCTATTGGATAAAAAACCAACATGAATAACTGGATAGTTGTCACGTTAGCCATTGTTTCCATAACAAGTACACTTATACTGGAACCTACATCAATAACAATGCCGTCTGTAATGGATTGAGCAAGCCTGTCATGTATTCTATCAACACCGTTCGCTGACGATTTCAACCCAATAACGTCTAATGCTCGAGTCCACCACCAAATATTAAGAAATGTTGAAAAATATGCAAAAAGCATGAATCTAGTCCTAGAACCTACAAAATGCAAATCACTGTCAATAGCATCCGGTAGATTGAAAGTCGTCAAGTTCAAACTATCGGATTACGAAATAGACTCTATTATAGACTCTCCTGAAAAGTTCCTCGGTTCGCAAATAACATTTCGTGGCTCGCAACGCGAAACGGCTATATTTACCATGGAATAAAGCAAATTCTCGAGAATATAGACATATCGCACATACTCGACGAGTACAAAGTCAAAGTGTTTAACGGATATTTTCTACCCGCGGTCCGCTATCGACTCACGGTCCACGAACTAACGTCTACCAACATTAACAAGCTCGACAATTTGGGAGATAGATATATCAAAAAATGGCTTAAAATGCCCCCCTCGTCTACCAGAACCATACTTCATCTAAAAGAAGGTTTAAACATCAAACCTCTTCCCCAAATATACAAAGAATCGCACGCGATCGCACATGCGTCCTCAAGACTAAAAGCAGATTCGACGGCAAATGCTGCAATCGACTCGAAAGTCGAACGCGAGAGTCAATTGACTCGTAAAGGATCCACATCGACATATTGTGAAAAACACCTGCTAGCTTCTATCCCCCCCCCGCCAAGCCTACTGACGTTAATACGCAAATCAACCGAGTAAAAACTCATATAAAACGCAATATAAATGACGAATTTCAGTAGAAATTGATAACACAAATAAAGAAACTTACAGATCAAGGGCGCTTCCTTGAGCTCCTTCACCTCGAACAATCGCCCGTTACATGGCGAAGTCTTATATACGATCTCCCGCGCGGTATTCTACAATTTGCAATTAATGCAACAATAGACAATTTAGCGACGAATGCTAACCTCAAACGATGGGGTAAGAAAGCAAGTTCAAATTGTAAATGCGGACAAAAAGAAACCATGCACCATGTTTTAAACAACTGCTCAAACATGCTTGAAAGATTTGGTTGGCGCCACGATTCCATACTCCGAACAATCTACTCCTCTTTTTTCAAACGACCAGCATTTGGAAATATTCGTCGATTTACTAACCCATTTGTCGGGTATCTCTACCATTCCTACGGATATTTTAGTTACAAACTTGAGGCCTGACCTCGTCATATTGGATAGAATCGAAAAATCAATAACCTTGTTTGAATTATCTGTGCCATTCGAGACTAATATATTAGCTACACACCTTAGAAAAATCAAAAGGTATGAAAAACTAATTCAAGATTTACAAAATGTTGGTTTTAAAGTGTCTTACTATGCATTTGAGATAGGCTCTCGTGGTTTCATAAGTAAAGATAACGCATCTAGACTTAAATCAATTTTCCATCAATTCAGCACAAGTAAAAATGTTGCTGAAGTTAAAAGAAATATCATGAAAATAGCATTACTATGTTCTTTCATTATCTACCACTCGAAGTTTGATGAACATTGGATTCGACCTGCTTATGTAACATTCTAATTCATTACCAATATACCTAGCATGTCTGCGTAGAATATATCATTTTTGTAATATATTTTATAATAATGAACTGTGTTCTACCGTCTGATAAATGCCATGTCAGCCCTTTTATTGTATGCCATGTCTTTACTGTTACAAATGTATAAAACCATACAAAAACGCTATAAAAGAAGGAAACTGTAAAAAAAAACATGTTGAGACGCATGATATAGCATCATTTCAAAAACTCAAAACACAATATTTGTCATTGTCTTGCTTGGAACTTTTTAAAACAGTTACTTTTGCAAAATGTGACATTCAGCTAGTATATTCAATATGACGAGAAACTTAGTCCATATTTGAGGTGATATAACTATAGTATGCAAATAGTACACAAATAGTTCTTGACAATTTAGATGCACATGCTTCATAGTAGTTTAGGGCTAACATGATTCGAGAACCTATTGGGGACAAGTGGATGACATGTCTCGCCGAGGGTTAAATCAACGCCGTGGATACGGCTGAAAGAGAGTGATTATTTAAAGTGGCGAAACAGTCAAAGAACCCTTTTTATCATTGATGCAATTCAGATAAATCATGCATTGTGTTGGACTGTGCATTGACAAAATGTTGCTAGATAACTTGTACATTGACAAACATAGGTGTATGTAAAAATGCGTTGGTCTTAAATAGTTTTAAAGAAATCAATAGGCAGTGTATTGACAATAAGGAACCAGTCCATGTTATATAGATAACTGGTATGAACAATATTCGGATAAAACAACAGTTATTTGACATTTCAACCGGTGTCTTTATGTACAGTCAAATTTTTGACGAGATATGTTTTGACAGGATGATGTTTATATTAAAATTGAACAAACGCACATACTTCATAATATCAAATTTGAAATTCGACAAAAAATCACTGTTGTAGAATAGGTATTTCGATTAAAATTAGATCGAAATACACTTTTCATAACGTTACGGACATTGACAAAATGATACTAATCCCCATAAAAGAATAATTACTAACTGAATTTTTGTATTTATAAGGTTTATACTTCAATGCAATATATTTTTCTTTTAAAAAGCAATCGCTAACCAATGACCTCTATAAAGTGACGTGATATGTACTGTTCTATATTCTGTTGTTTAATAAACTAATCTTGAAAAAAATTGATGACATTTTTATTCACCTTTTTGAAAAGTGAAGTTACATCATGTGTAAACTTCATTGATAAGACACTGGCTGACTTCATATTTGGTGTTTTTGAAGGCGTTGGAAAATTAAGCAAACGGTTTCTTGAAAAAAAAACGCAATGAATGCTTTAATTTATTTTAAATTATTTGAATTGCCGAATGTTTTTTCTCCAAATAATCTCAAGTTAATGATGGCCATACCAAACTTCGAATCCAAAACACATACAACACATTTGAATACAAACCAATTACCACTAACAACATTCAATACAGTACTGTGGCGCACGTTATGCAGTAAGAATCATATAATTTGATTAAAATTACTTATTTCATTGCAAATAGCATTGTAGCTGTAGGTATGAACTGTACAATAATGTAGATGCAAAGTTAATGAATATCATATGTGTTCAAGATTCAATCTTAGGAGCTTTTTCTGCTTATATTATATATAAATGATCCATGAAATGTGTTAAGTTTTCTCGAGTTTCGATGGCACCAGCCTGTTTCAAAGTTTGTGTTAATTTACAGATAAAATTATCATAATTATTACATCTGATTTGATTGGAATTATTAGAATTATACTAGAAAATAACCATTGTCATAAATTAACTTTCCCGGTAACACTTGTTTTCATTTTGGTATATAATCTGTAACTAATTGATATGTAAATCTTACACTAAAAAAATGTCACGTTTTTAATCCATTGTTATGTATATTTAACAATACACAAGTACTCACTACTATCATTCCGAAATAAAATATTTTTCGTTTCTATGTGAAATACTATGGTTAATTTTCGAAAGAAAACATGCATGGATAACAGAGAAATTGGAAGTAGAAATTGTCATTTTTTGTATATAAATGATAAGGGAATTTTTTGTTTACCATGAACAGGACAAAATGGTCACGTGATCCCTAAATCACAACAAGTGTATGAACTAATTGCGTCACAGGTAGTATTTTCTTAGATATTTTTGCTACATATAATTGTTGCACAATAGTTATCCGCGCCATATATTTCCAAAATAATTTTGAATTTTCAAATTTAAAACGAAATTCCAAACTTACCATTTATTATGCTAAAAAATAAAGTGTTTGCACATCTACCTTGATATATTTTACATATTTATTTCCAGGGATGTCAATAGCTACATTCTACCGTTTTTGTGCTAGGCCCTGACGAAACCATGCTGGGTTCAAAAAATGAACGCGTGTTAATAGTCCCCCTCCGGGCCCCTAGGCCACGGTTGGGGGCCAATAAGTTACCAAAATCCTACCAACACAAATTACATGTTATTTAAGAGTAAACATATTGATATCCCTGTTCATTGAGTATATGGTACATTGTACACATTTGTTATATTTGAAATATTTTCATTTACTATTGATGAATCATTCAGTCAATAAAATGATTCAAATTAAATTTGAGATATGGTTTCGGTCACATGACTCATGAGTTGATATATCATAAACCAATAATAAAGTATTTATCGTCGTTCTTCTTTAAACACTGAACACCCACTGAGTATCCTTAAGTACGGAACCATTAATTTTAAAGAAAATCATCGCAGCTATGTAAATCTGTCGATTCAGCCATGTCAATTTATTTACCAGCCATGTGGCTATGCGCATAGCTTTTCCGTAACTATAAACAACATGGAGGCAAACTAGTTCAAAATTTTAATTTTCAATCAAATAAACGGTAAGTGAAGTGTGGTTTGTTTCAAAGTTAGCCTATTTCTTTACTATATTTATTACTTAGTTTTATTAAAACAAAATAGAAACCTAAACATATAAGGTTTTATAGAAACAATAGATGACATTTTGTCAATGTAAATAAAGACGAGCGCTAATTTTGTGATCTTGTTAAAATATTTATTTTATTGCACACAATAATTGAGACTTACCTACAGAATAGAATTTTAATATAAATAACTGCGTTTATTCATTTATTTATTATCATTCAGCGTTTCTCTCTTGATAAGTAGACATTTGTCATCTAACATCAACACGAGAAGTCTGCGATGTAATTTTGAAAAAATTAAAGGTTATCTATCCACATTAGACAAAACATTTGACATAATTGCAATTAGCGAAACTTGGTTTGATTC
>LQRL01055062.1:7969-23149 GCA_001703475.1 Hydroides elegans
TTAAAATGCGACCACTTTTTACGTTTAATAACAATAAAACAACATAAGATTTTAACATAAGAAATGAAATCATGGCCATGCTTAAGTATAAGCATGGCCATGCTTTTATTTATTTAATTAATAAAAAGTGATAAATGATAAATGATTGGTTGCATTTAAAGGACGACTCATTTACTGGTTGTGAGGTCTATAGTATAAATGCTACCCGAGGACGACAATGGACCAGGGTAGGTTTTGGTTTTGATGATATGCAAAAAAAAATGAAGTCACTACTGGGCATTATGCAATCTCAGATTGTCTTGTTCTTGCATGGCCATTTATATCTATTTCATGGTATCTTTGATATTCGGATGCTAGATACCAGGTTACCTTTTGATACCCTGAAATAAAGGATACCCTGCTGCATATACACTAAGCGTGCGGGCCTTGTGCGAGCGTGGGCAAATATGAATTTTAGTGTCAAATGTTAAGCCGCGATAAAGCAAACCAAGAAACAACTCGAAAGCCACATTTGTATAAAATCATAGCAATTTATCCGTTAGATTCATTCAGAAAGTGCGCCTATTAGCTATATCAATTTGCGTTTTTTTTGTGTGTGTGAACGCGGCCTTTAGCGTTCGGACTTAGAGTGACCAGGTTATATAGCGCATTAAATGTATAACAACATTCTTGATCCATAACGTGAAATGTTTCAACATGCAATCATGTCATAGGTAAAATACAATATAACTTCATAATTATATCCTCCATATAAAACCAAATATAGTTCGAAAAACTGGCTGATGAAAATCAATTGTAGTTATTCACTATCTTAACTATGAATATACTTTGCACTGTTCTTATCTGTGGTCTAGAAAATGCATTCTCTTGCGTGATAAAACCATGAAGAAGGTAATTATTATTGGTGTCGACTCATGTCATCTTAAAATGTAATGTTCTCATTAAAAGGAGAAAATCACTTCAATGACTTGCTTGATATTATATCGCGTTGACCTGATATTCTAATTTAGTACGGATTTCCTGGGTTCGAATCCAACATTTAGCTTATTGCATTACATGTATATAAAAAAGATAGTTTTAAGGGAGTGATTACATTCCAGTTTAATACGCAGCTTTTTCCAATGTGAATTCTATTCTTTATGGGAAACTCAAAAAAATACGCCATGTGGTTCAAAACGTTACTGGTATTTTGTTTGGTTTTCAATTTTAAGATGTTTTAGAAATCACTATTGGAATTGACTATGTGTTGCACGTTTAGGTTCAAGTGTTATTTTAAATGGAAGTGTAATAAGATTTCATTGCAGTGTTTCATATAAGTTTTAAAGGGTCAAGGATTTTTTAAAAGCCCCTTATAACGAATAAATGATCATAAACTATCTATTGATTCAAAAGACTAGGGAAAGATTAATTCCTTCGGATATATGTAAGTAAGACAACGATATGCAGTTATGCTGTCCAAACCTAAGTAAAATTGATTCTTTGGTGAAATCAATATTTTTTTTAGTCAAAAGATCATTAAATGAACGGTCTTTATATAATTTTGACGACTGTCGGTCACCTCGTTATGGACCAACATGTAACCAGAACAGATATCAGCTGATTCAGTGCATCTTTATCTGTAGAAACTTTCGATTTAGTTACTTAACTTAAGAGGGCCTGGCCCAACCGGAAGCTTTTCTGAGCTGTTTTTATCAAAACAAGCGTCATGTTTTAAGGTATTCCTTATGGGGATTCATAAAGTGTTACGCATTTTTGAAGCGCAACAAGCTTCGTTTTCGGATTGCCTATCAGAAATACATCGAAAAAAAAACGGTTTGTTTTTATTAACAAAATCGTAAAAGCTCCACGTGTGGTCAGGTCCTGATTGTTATATTTTGAGATTTGTGGGGTGTATCATGTGTTGGAAATAGCAGATTTTGTGATATCGACTATGAGGTGTAATTTCCATATCTTTGCTGTTATGAGGATATATTGTGTGAAGTGCTGTGTAAATGCAATGGAGACAAAAAGAAAATAATGTGCTAAAGTTGTCTTGTTCACTTTTGACTTGAAATAGTTTACCCAGGATAAAGAATTGTCATGGATAGACATTGGATTATTTATAAAAAGACACATAGGAATATTTTGACATACACCATGGGTCTTATTCATGCGATCGAAAACTATAGTAGAAGCGAGAATCGGTTACGGTCATATGAAAAGCATCATAAATGAACTTTAAAAATCGATTCAAAGGATACTACTGTAGCGATATATCTGAAAATGTTATGGAGTCTAGGTATGTTATTAGACAATCCAAAGTTTGATTTACAGAAAGTTTCTATCAAGAATAAGTCTATGAGTAACAACAACATGAACCAAGGTGACGTTCGAATTGAGAATCTATTGCGGTCAGTCTTAATAATAGTACCATACTACTAGTACAATAGTACTTATACATAGATTTTATTGATCACTTGTCATCCTCAATATTCATAATGGATGTTATCTAGGTATAAGCTAGGGTTATTGGTCTGATAGTGTACTTTGATTGAGACTGACCGCAATAGATTCTCAATTTGAGCGACAAAATATTTTTTACTTTATTGCTCAATGATTTATTTTTCAATGGAATGATTTGTAAATTTACAATTATATTGTCCAATAACATACCTAGACTCCATAGAATTTTTAGATATATCGATACAGTAGTTTTCTTTAAATCGAGGTTTAAAGTTTATTAGTGATGCTTTTCATATGACCGTAACCGATTCTCACGTCTAGGATGCTTTATAATTGTTGATTTCAACCAGGATACTGTATGTTTGAGGTTATCATTATCACAGATAATGCTCATATGAGACCTCCAATGGGCATTCGCTATTTCACTCCGAGTACAGGATAATGATTCGGTAGTTTGGAAATAAATTCGTTATGTTGTTAAGTTTCATTATTTTGCAATGAAAATATACACGAATAAGCAAATAAAAGGATAACACATTAAATCCAAGAAAAGGTGAAATTCATATCAAAATCACAATGAGTATCCATTTAATGCCAAAAGATCGCCAGTTACTGCTGCTGCTCGGCGGACTATTTACTCTGTTAATGAGCAGCGTAGTAATCACAATGATCATCTACCAAATGACCGCCACCAATTTACATACGGGCACTGTTCCCGCCACGTGTAGACAAGGATTCGCCACGTGTTCATATCTAAAACGAAGCGGATTGGGCAATATCATGTTCCAGTATGCGTCGATGTTGGGTATTTCCAGAACGCGTGTTGTTAAGACCGTATTACCGCCGGATTTCCGGTTGCGCAAGTATTTCAAGATGTCGGCAAAGGATCATTATGAGATTGCAAATACTGCGGAGTGGCGGCAGTATTATGAGATCAAAGCGAACGCGTATGATGATTTCCTTGTAATGAAATTGAATCCATGTTATAATATGACACTCGTTGGTTATTTTCAGTCGTTCAAGTATTTTGAACAGTCGGCAGATGAAGTTCGACAAGCGTTTGAATTTCATGATGATATCAAAATACAAGCCAGGGATTTTCTCATTAATGCCGCTCAATCAGCCTATGGAACCGCAGCTACCGGGTTCGAACTTATTTTCATCGGGATACACATCCGCAGAGGTGATATGGCTTCACACAAAGCAGTCGAATATGGATATTCATCCGCGCCAAAGGAGTACTTTCTTCGCGCTATTAAACGCTATAAGAACCAATTTTACGTGCCAATGAAAACGAAATTAATATTTATCATAACAAGTGATGATATACCGTGGTGCGAGGACACATTCGAAGATGTCACAGCGACCTTTGTTTATTCCAAGGGGAATCCCGATTATTTGGATTTAGCAATACTCGGTCAATGTAACCATACTATTATCACTTCCGGGTCGTTTTCGTGGTGGGCCGGCTGGCTGTCAACTGGAAATGTGACGTATTATAAAGGATTTCCGGTTCCAGGAAGCAAGTTAGAGTCGGGATTTTCGGCGGACAGATCCGATTATTATCCAAAACACTGGAGAGGTCTAGAATGATTTCGAATTAGTGATTATTATCTATTATTGTAATTTAACTATTGTTCATTATTTATTTGTTATTTATTTTGATAAGGTATCTCGCTATTTTTAAAGGCACTATTTTTTTTCTGAAAAACAATTAAATGATTTTATGATAACTATACAGTATTTTGTGGTCAAGTCATGTACGTTCATTTAACTTAAATGGTAAAGAATAGTAACCATGTTTATGAATTACGCAAACTTGATATATGTTGTATGTATATCTGTATCAAAAGCTGGATGTAAAACAAATTATATCTTTATATATGGCTTGTTGTACTTAAACTTAGCCGCATAAAAAATAAAAAAAAAAGTTCAAGTAAATATATTTAAGCTTTATTTATCTAAAATATGTAGGTCTATTCCGGTTTTATTGATGGTTAAAGGCTTCGAAATTGGAAATGTTTAAACGTAATGTCTACTTTTAATAAACTAGTCATTCTACCTCAAAATGTTATATAGAATTTGCTTGTATCAACCAAAATATGGAATGAAATATGAATAAAACTAACGAGTAAAATTGTTACAAAATATTTATTGTACAACTTTCTAAAAACTATATATAGTTGACTAGACGTGCATGAACCCTAATTGCATTTTTAGTATAAACATTCAACATTCAAAATTCGCAAACCATAATTTATAATTTATAGCAAGGTAAGATATCTTACATTCATATTCTTTCAACAAATCCTTCTCGAATAATTTAAACGAAATTTAGAGGTTTTCGATGTTCAGAGGCTTTCATATATAGTAATGAATAAATAAGAAGAATACGAATTATAAAAAATTGTTACCCATATGGAAAATAATCCTAAAAATAATAATTTTTGTCGAAATGTTCGAAAAAGGCAATCATGTTGAAACAAAAGCTTAATACATGCTTATTGCTAGATAACGAGATCGTTTTAGAATAATACAATAACATAAAACTATTATTTGAAAGTATGCAGATCCTGATACTATATAATGGACGGATTCATAAATTGCTATTTGATTTTTATACATGCTAGCTATATGATCAAATATAAAATAAATGTTAATACATGTAATATAAGCACTTGTTAATACACATTTATATATCCGACAACAAAAAATAGATATATAGGTTTACCTATATAAATTAGTATCTTATTATTTATAAAAAGTACAATATATAAATATCTTATAATTTTATAAATATAATCTTTATATACATTGTATATCACAAACATAATTTTCAGTCAAATTTGAGAAGACATCATGTGTAACGAATTCGAAACCGATTTCTTCGGATAAGTATAATCACCACGTGGCATTTCACTTCCGGTTCCGCTTTGAACCGGATGTTGTTTTATTTCATCTCCACCAGGTGGCAGTCGCGACACGTGGACAAAAATGGCGTCTTTCTCCATAGCTCCCAGATCGATTTGCGCGAAAGGCTGATGAGAATTATTATCCACGTGGTTTTGATATTCGGGTTCACTATATAGCCGTCTTCCGGGCAAGGAACGACCCGAATGTCTGTATACGTTTTCACGTGCATTCGCATGCGGTGCCACTGGCGGTTCATACTTTTGATTCGTTGTTGGTTCACGGTAACTTTGTCTTTCGAATTCACCGTAACTTCTCTGATTATGCATAACGTGGGGTTGGTTTGTATCATACTGTTGTGATGGTTGTTGGATGTGGTCGTGTGATATCTGGCGTGGTGTTAATTCATCTGGAGATGGAGGTCTCCAAGGTTGACCATTATATTGATCCTTAAACGAGGGCACTGACCTTACACTCGAATAACTGGAGCGTCTCGAAGTTGTATACGAGCGCCCCGTGAGCGAAGCATCATAAGGCTCTCCTGCAATGTTGCCATTCGAAACAGTATGTATTGCGTCCGATGGGAGACCGTTATGAATCCTATTATGCCTGTAAATATTTGGACTGTGATACGAATTCGGTGATTGTTCCGCACTGTTCTGCTGATAACTATCGCCAGAATGTATCCCCTCATCGTCTTCTTTCGACATGACATCTCCGCCTTTTCGCGGCAATTCGGTGATCTGTACAACGTCCCTTTGTACAACGTCCCTGTTCGACCACAGCGTTTTGCGGATACCTTCGTTTGCGCGCGTCCGATTCATATGTTTGTCTTGCATCGCTTGTAGTGTACTTCGGGCCTGTTTCATCGGGCTGGTTAGATATTCTTGAAACTTTTCCGCGCCTATATACAGTCGGTCATTCAGTTCTCGAATTGTTGTGTCCTTCTGCAAAATATAACAGACATAAAGCGATTATTAATTGGCGATTACATTAAATTAGTAACGCTAATGTAGTTTAATTTATTTGTTTTACTAATGGGAAGTGACATCTGATTAAAACGAAATGTATATGTAAAGAGACAATTTAGAAAACATCAATTAGCTGTAGGGATGGTCTGGTGTTAATCAAGCACATTTTTCCTTTGAAATGAAATTAACCAGCATATTAATTCTTAATTTCCCCTTATGATGTTTGGGTGGATTTACATAACAAAATAATTTCCTATTCTAAACAAAATATACAGTCCTCAACTTTAGCATAAATAATTCAGATAGCATTGTTAAAAAAAATATTAGTAAAACGGGTGCAATATTAGCACCATTTACTTACAAGTATATGTAACAATATAATTTATTCAGAAATAGTTTATATGTGTGTAGTATGATGCGTTGCTGTTAAGCAATATATGGTCGTTGACTGTTTTAATTGGTCTACATCATAATTTGAATCCTTATTGAACCCAAAGAAATAGCTACGTACATGTATAAGGGGCACTTCTACCTTTTAATTTTGTTCTTTTTAATTACGCTAAAATTTTTGTATTGATTTACACAAGTTAGTACTTATCCAAATTTTCAATGGTTTTACGTACGTGAGAAAACGTCAATGGTAGGCTCTACGTATTCTTTAATGGAATGAAACATGAAACGACGGCAAAATGATTTTGTTACATAACGATTTATGTGAACAAATATAATAAAAGAACATTTTTTTTTGTTCATCAAACTTTAGGATACTTCTACATTTCAGTTTTCTATTCAATATAATATCTGTATCATTTGACGCTACAGCGAGTCTACCGTAACTTGCAAGAAGTTAATACTTTGTGATTGTTATTATAAGTAAAAAAAACATAAGATAAATGAAAAAAAAAACATCTTAATATGCTGTAAAGAAATCAAAACCTTCATTTTAAACAATTTAAAGGTTTGATTTCCATACACCATTATAAAAAAGTGCCTATTACTTTTTCAATGTTTTCCTTTCAATAATAAAATTACAAATGAAATGTTTACATATAATGTTTAGACGCAATGCCAAGTACCTGTTTAATGGTCTGCTTGAGCGTATCGATTTCATTGGCCAGCATTTCTTGTCCGTATTTATCCGCCTCCGTTGCCGGGCAACAGAAACACAAAGAGCACTTCCGGATTGCGTCCTGTGTCTTACGCATGCTCTCAGAAAACAGGAAGTTAAATGCGGAGGCGTTTTCCGATGTCTCGCGGGATTTGCGTTCGAGAAGCATCTGAAAGTGAAAATAGATTGATGATATTATAATGTGTCGAAGGGTATGAAAGGAAGATAAAGGGCTCCTAAAAATATAAATAACGGAATAAAACCTATGTGTATTTTAGACCTGAAAGTAAAATTAGAACCATCAATTCATTGAATCAAGAGTTTAAGAAAAAGACGAAGTCAGTTTTCTTAAATGTACAGATGAAATGGTTGTACGAAATAAATGGAACAGCTTTGACCGTTTTTTTATGAACGACCCGGAACTATTTTCCTGACAACATGTATTTTTCTTAATAAATATTATTCATATGAAAATGTCTGAAAATTATATATTGTCGATTAAATTTGAATACATTATTGATTATTGTCGAAGATGTATACAAAATTGAGCTTTCGGTCACGCAACACATGTGACCGCATAAAATGTTGTGGCTAACGTCTCTCTAAATTACAATTGCAATTGTGAATTTAATCGTTATGCAATCGATGAATTATATCATCAACAATAAATTAAGTTTCCAAGCAGAAAAGGAAATCGACATTCGCTCTACGACAAAATATGAAGGACTCAAAGTTGAATCTCTATTTTTCTTTCAAATTATGTTTTTGCCTCTTTTTGTCATTATAACTAGTTTTTGATATAACCTTTCCACATGATTCTATATGGTATCGAATTTCAGTTGCATGGTTATTGACTAAAGCTTCCTTTTACTTAATAAAACGCAACCCCCACCTCCCAAGCAGCTCCTTATGAATTCCATATCTACAATTATCACTAATCGATTGTATTTATCTAGCAACCTTATACCCTTGTAATAGCCTTTCAGGGCTATTACATTAGCTTATGAATTAGCAGATGACTTATGTATGTTTAGCAATCATTTACTTAAACTACAAGCCTTTATTCACGCTTAAGAGAGCATGGTCTTTTCAGAAGTCTCATCCTATTTGCACGGTCCAAGTCCGGAAGATTAGTACAATAATTATATTAAGAATAAGGCCATAATTGAATCATGCACAAGTCCCATTCATCAATAATTTAACCATTGAGGATATGTGTGAGCATAAAATTGCGTTATAATATAGGGATAAAACACGACTGTGAGTTTGTATAGCTGATTAAGAGCGAAGAAGAAACTATTACAAAACGAACGCCGAAGGCGTGAGTTTTGTAATAGTTTCTTCTAAGCTCTTAATCAGCTGTACAAACGAACAGGAGTGTTTTATCGCTATTATAACAGTTGAAATTAGTGCATAAATACATTAAGATTCGAACTGTATAAAAAAACTGCGAACAATTAGTCATGATAATAACGTTTTATGACGTTTTGTTTGAATACTTGTGTGGAGCACAGGCACAAGAACTGTACTGCAGTATTCGCTCAAAATGAGTCACGCTTATTAGCCTCTCCTCATTTGCATAGTGAATACAGTGTATCGTTCTTTAATGACTATTAATTCAATGCTCGCGCTTCAAAGAAAATAGAGGAAAAAATAATTCCATCATGTTATAATGATGATTTCAACATAACAGAAGTATCTCCTTTTTTATGAAAAAGATTATATATTCAACCACATTGCTTTAATTTTGGTAAAAAATAATATTTTATAGCGCCAAATTTAGGGGGCCGAACAAGGAGCCACCGCTTTAATTCGCACTAAAGAATTCACTAAAGTACATATTTGCCTTTATCTTTGATAAAAATAATTCTAATATTTCATTACACGATCTCCCTCAAACTTACCTTTGGCATAAACAGCAACGTCAGCGTCACCGTCAGCACAATCCAGACCACAAAACTTCCGGTCGCGAATCTTATCGTCATCCCGACTTTATCAACCAACAGCGACGGCAGCGCAATAAACGCGCACGCCACTAGACACAGCACAACAACATACGTTTGTCGAGCGTCACGTAGCGAGGGAAGCGTCACGTGACGGGTTTGCCACGTGAAGTAGAGACCGGCGACGATAAGAACGAGTTTGTAGGCGTATAAGAGCGAGATCCAGACTTCCTGCAGGTCGGAGCGGCATTCGTCAATTTCGTAGGTGATCGCGGAGTCGGACTGTGGAAAAGAGAGAAAAATAACTAGTTATTTCAATAACTAGTTATTTGATTATTCATTTTTTTTATAGAATATAAGATTAATATAATGAGAACAATACAGAAGTAATTAAGCGTACGGTTCGCCGATTTCGTAGGTGATTGTGGAGTCGGACTGTGGGATATGATATGATAAAAATGGTTATTGTTTCAATCAAGGAGAAAAAAAAAGAAACATAATATATTGGTTATAAAGCTCTGTACAGAATGAAAAAATCGCGCCTATTTTATGCGCGAACAGTCACAAAGAGTGTTCACCGGTTTTCGCACTAAAATGTGCTTTCATAATGAAAAATAGATTCGGTTCTCCCATTTAATGTTGAGCATATTGGACAGGTCTATTATGTCACAGAATGTATTGGGCGATTATGAAATCGCAGCAAAAATTTAGTGCGAAAACGGATGAACACAAGGGATTAAGTACTATGTTTTCATTCAAAAAAGGCGACAGGTTTTTTCGACCATTGTTTGTATTGAAATTATTTTCACTCTTGATATGAACACTCGGACTGTCTTAAACGCGCTTCTCATTTTGAACAGGAAAACATGTAAGTTTCAGTAAAAAAAATTCACAAAAATCCATTTTTTGACGTAATTTTTAAATGTAGCTTGCCTATATTTGGTAATTGGCACACATTTTATCATACATTATACATGATTTGATTTTAAAACGTTAGGGTTGATTTGAAATTTTAAGTTTTGCGCGAAAACCTTATCGCAATGATTGCGCGACAAAAGTGTGGTTTAATGCGCGAACTTTTCATTCTGTACAGAGCTTTATTGCAATAGAATATAGATATATAGAATGACAAATATAGTAAAGGAAGCATATGCCGGTAGAGTTCTATGCGATTTCAGAGTCCGACATTTAATAAAACCGCAAAATAAATATAAGCTTCAAAGTGAGTCGATTTTCTTATAATGATTGGTCCGATTTTTCAAAAGATATAATAAGGGATGAAAGGCGCACTGTTATTATTTTGATATGGTAGGCCCTATATGAAAACTAATTGAAACTGCAATAACAAAGTTTGCACCTACATGTAGGTTACTGTTGATTTTACTTTCATTTTTATTTACCTTGATATTGTTCATCACCAATAATACACCAATGGTCATTTGAAAAAGGATGTTTTTGACTCGAAAAATAAGTGTGGGTTTTTAGTTTACAATGTGACATTGATTAACATAACATGTATTATTGTTAAGTTATTTGATAACAAATCATGAAAAGTTAAAGTTGATAAGGTGTGAAGTGATTTAGATAGTAATTTCCTGGACCTGATAAAACATCAAGTGCATTTCACAATTATTTGACGATTTTAAATGACTCTTGGTGTTTTCGGACCTTCAAAATGAAAAGTTCATCTTTTGAATTTCGCGCAAACTCTAAACACTTCATAAAAGGATATAATTATTTGGGAGGTCAATATTAAATGCAAACAGATATTGCCTTCTCTGTATTGTATGCATATTCATCGAAAACCTTGCCTTTTGTAATGCATTGTGTTCTATAAAGCGCGGGTTTTTTATGCATTTGGAAACGAATTAATTTCAATGTAGCTAGAAGGAAAATGAAGTGCAATTTAGCTGTAATGAAAGTTAAATGAGAAAATATCATTATCAAAATATATACCAGCTGTATTGACACAATGCTTTTTATTCGTAGCCCGAAAGAAATATTGTGCAAAGAAAGAGTCGACCTTTAATAAAATTGAGAAGAGAATAGATGCAGCCCGTGGCATATTCTTAAAATAATTTCTTTTTATCGCTTTTGGAAAATCGTATAGTCTGTAGGTCTGACACATTGGCTTCGGTAGAATCCTACGAGGTTTAATTTAAAAGAGCCATTTTTCAGCTTGAATGGCTATATTGAATCGTTGTAGCATGTCATAGCCATTCTAAATTTCAAAAAAGAAACTATTTTAGCATTCACAAAATAAGATAACAAAAATAGATGCAATGTGAGTTTAAGTCTGTCATTTCTCATGTAATATAGCCAAGGAATATGCAGAACTTGATAAATATTAAGAGAAAATATATACAACATTTCGTTAATATGTGCAGATGAACAATTTCTGCTTAGAACAGATCATATGGTGCTCCCTCAGTGTCAAAATATCATTAAATAGATCCCTTTTCGCAGATTGCCACAATAGTTCAATTGGTGATTGACACCAAAAAAGAAATATCTTCCACGCGAGCACATTCATTTGTTGAAGTTTCCTTTGAAAAATGCCTCAGGGCTTGTTTACACTGGAAGCGACACGCGACAATATACTTATTTGTTCTTTATAAAACGGGCGATTCTCTGTCGCTAGTTTTATAAAGAACATATAAGTATATTGTCGCGTGTCGCTTCTAGTGTGAACAGGCCCTAACGATAAACTGAGCAAATCAGTTGTAAATTGATAGAATATTGTTATTCTGGTCGATTTGTTATGTTAAGGAGTAATAAAATATACACCTTTATAAGTTATAAATGCTTTTGACTAATAGTATATACAAGCCACTTGAGTTCAAATCACTTTATCTCCGGATAAACGTAAAGGATCATGCATAATATAGACCAAAAGGGCTCT
This sequence comes from Hydroides elegans, assembly GCA_001703475.1. Taxonomy (NCBI): domain Eukaryota; kingdom Metazoa; phylum Annelida; class Polychaeta; order Sabellida; family Serpulidae; genus Hydroides; species Hydroides elegans. Next base: position 20,246 of record LQRL01055062.1, read on the forward strand.
TCAAGTCAAGTTAGGAAACTCCAACATGTTGATTCTTGAAATTAACGAAAAACGCAGTTTTTATTGCTTAATGAGCTCTTAAAGATAGACGAGTAAATAAAGTATTATAAAGAAGCAAAAGTTATTCGGGTCCGATTTACAATTTATGAAATAGGTGTAAATGTTCGAACATTTACAAACCAATAGTTTTAACTGTTTTGAACTGAACACTCCATCTTGAAGATTAGGACCGGACTGCAATGGAAGCTTCTTTTACATTGTAGCTTCTTCTTAATTCGATCAAAATAGTTTTATTTTCAAACAAATTGTGTTTCTTTCGCCCATTGTATTTATATTTTGTCTTGATTAATGAGCTTCTTTTATGTGTTTGTCTCATAAAGAAAATAAAAGCTTTTTTTGGGGGGGTGGGGGACGACACTCCTTTTACTCAGTGTAGCCAGACCATATATGCCTTGCATTTCATAAGAATGTATCTACAAAAAAATGACAAAAAGTTGCCTGATCCTATGACTATTTCAGACCCTGAGCTGCATATGACACTTTTTATGACAGTAATATAAAAACAAAAGATTTCATCGATCAATCCAGATTGAAGTGCCTTTATGCATTTGCACATGGATTTCGATTGTTTATCAAATGCTTGAGCATGCATGGGCCATTAGAGTTGAAGCTTTCGCTTGTGAATAATTTAATATGCTTCGCCATAGCATATTTTGTTGGCTTGTCAAAAGCTGTGTATATTTCATTGCATATTGGCAGTTGAGCCCATTACGAAGTGACATATGGTTAAATACGCTATGACATTTTGGACATATACTGCAGACCATAAACACTTATAAGTTTTGTCTTTCATTATCTATATGCAAATGTAGATGAATGTATATTTATGCCTTTGCTCGACAATTCAAGATATGCATGTATTACATGTGATGTATATTTATTGCATATGTATGAATGTTGAATTTTATAACCATTTTCTACGTGACGCCTGACTTAAGTATATTTTATGGTGCAATTTATATACATTTTTGCGCAAATGCAGCTTCCTTTTAAACATTTATTTTTGTGTTTTACTACACGCGTAGGCCTATGTCGCTAAATGTGTTGTTAAGTAAAAAAAAAAGCTTCATCACAAAACAACGCGACGACACGTAAAATGACGTTGCCAATACTCGTTTTCGGCACAATATCATCTTACGTCCAGAAAATATCATATGAACCCCACCGATAGCATATCGATACGACATTCTATTACATGTAAATAGCAAATCGTAACGTTATGATTATATTCTTATCAATTCAACCGTAGTTTAACTCAAACAACTTACCGTATCCTTCGTCTTGATGACACTTCTGTGACACTGCACTGGATCCACAAACAGCCACGGAAGCAGGATCGCCAAATCCAGAATAATCATCACAAGAACACCAACCAATAAATGCTCATCTCTCGTCAACTTCCCATTGAAATTCAAGTTCTTAAACACCAAGAACACACGCCACGCCTTGGCGAAAAGGGCGCCGTATATAATAGTGAAACAAATCGGGATCACGAAGGTTAATACCCGTTGTAGTTTCTCCATTGTGCTTGCGCTGACTAAACCCGTATCCAAACCGCCAATAACGATACTTCCATATCCAACGATAACCGCTAGGAGGATAACAACATTGATGTTGGGACTGGTCATTTTGACGACTTTTGTCTTTGCTTTGGTGATGTTGAAAACAAGGATGATGGTGGTGTATATGATTCCGATGAGGGATAAAGCGGAGAAAAATATGAAGAGCCAGAGGGGTATTCCCTCCAGTTTGGTCACTTCTTTCGGTGGCTCTTCGGTCTCCATTTTGGGTGTGAATCAGACTGCTTCTGTAAAAATTAAAGAAGATGTATGTGATTTAAGATATAATTTTATTGAAATAGAATCGACTCTCCCTCCATAAATTAATATTTATCTCCTCGCAAAAAGATGTAAGAAAACGATGTAAAAGATAAACTTCGTTCCGATGTTTTAGTACCGCAACGCTGTGGCCTATGCATTTTAATAAGTTATCAATGAACAAAATGATCCGCTTCGGTCACTTTTAGGCATCGCACTCTTATGTTAAATGACAATGCGTTATTATTATAATTGTAATGAAACAAAAATGAATTTAAACAGTCCTACAAGTATAACATTTATAATCATTTCACATTTATGAAATTGTGAATAAAATTGTAATAACAATAATATTCGTACTGAATCGCACCGCGTTCAAATTATACCAAACATATATAGAAATACAGTTGCTTTAAATGATGTAGCAAACCTTGAAACGGAAAACGCAGCACTTAACGTTGCGATTAGAGCGGTATTGAGCATATATGCATTTGGCTTTGTAAAATGTGTTTCCACCATGTATAATGCAAATATGCGATCAAGTTTCAAGTTTCTGTTTTTGTCACAGAGTAATCTACTCAGTGATGGAGTTCACCTGTATGAGTTATTTGAATTTGTATAGAAATGGATCGAATTCCAAATGTATTTTTCCTATTGAAATGTACATATGATATACAAAACACCAATCGAAATGTGATTTGATTTCAGGTTACTACCTACGTTACTAACATCTGCATATATACAATACAAAGTGTATATATATTCTTTAATCAATTTAACCTTGTTGAATTGCAAACTTACCTTTATGATTCGAAGTGTGCTATTATTCCGTTACAAAATGATGTTCTCCTGAAAGTATAATAACACATCTTGTTATTATTTGAACAAGTTCATATTTAATATCCAATGAAACCTGGCCATCATATTTTCACACTTCAACAATAAAATATTCGAAATTGGTACTTTCATAAATTTATCAGTTTTCAGTTGTGCACTTGAAAGATCATCTTCAAACGAAACTGATTTT
>LQRL01055063.1:0-10993 GCA_001703475.1 Hydroides elegans
TATATTAAAAATTTTATTATATATATTAAATTAAAGATCATATATATTGAATATATATCAAAACATTTGTTCATATTATATTGAAAAGACATATCGTCACCTCAATATTAAATATATATTTGATATTGTATAAATATGCCATCCACATAAAGTAGATTATTTGTTTGATTTAGAAATTGATGTTTTTTTTTCAGCATTTGCATGTCGAAATGTGTCAACAACTGATGTTTATGGATTTATTGCAAATGACATATTTGGTACTACTTGTTTGCATTGGGCATATATCTTTGAATTAGCAGCCGGGATCGAATTAGATGACTATTTATCAGATGGTGAATTATATGGGAACTACTGTCGGTGAATGCAATAAATCTATATATTAATATTGTGTCATAACAACATGCTACTAAATGTTTTATTCCATGTATTTGAGCGGTCATTAATTCTGAGTCACACCTCAACAAGTAAACATATGAATAGTTTGGTGTGTCTTAAAACTTGATTACTCACTTTCAGCGTCAGAGAAAATGCAACTGCCCTGTTTTGTTTAATTCTAAACAACAAGGATTTATTAGTATCCCCCTGCAATGTTAGATACTGTCAAGGTAAACGATTACCTGTAATTGCTTAAACATTCAATAACTTAAAAAATTATATATTGATTCATACGTTAATGTCCTCTGTTTATAATTTAGGTAAACAATAAACGTTAACTTTTTCTGAATATTCACTCTAAACATACCTATCGAGACAATGCAAACTCAAGTCATTCATAGTAACTAACTTGACCTAAAATGACCTTTTTTATCGCTCTGTATCCAAATATATATAATTTGTATGAAAAAATAATACAATACACCATGTCTGTCTCTTTAAACAATACATCAAGTTTGTAAACATTCAGAAGGGTTGTCAATATTCAAAATACAAATGTGTTACTCCTTACGTTGAAAAAAAGTTATATTTTTAATAGTTCATCACCCACAAAGTAAGCAAAAATACAATATAATAACTGGTTTGTTTTCGTCTGTTTGCACCGTTTATTGTTCAGTAACGCCCGAGAAAACAATGCTACAGAAAGATTAGTTTTAGTCAGTTGTTCGGGAATTAAAAATGCATTTTTTTCTTAATAGATACTGATGAATGCGAACCAAGTTTCGAACAATACAAGGGATTTCAAACAACAGCCCAATATCCACTCAATCCCGCTATGGCAGAGGAAGGCACCATAACTGTACCATGCTTCCCTTGGCTACAAGCAACGGAATACATTTCAGATACATCGATAAATTTGCATTGGTTTAAATACATTGAACTGTTTCCGGAAGATGATTTTGCTCTTGCAGAAAACTTTTGCAGGTAAGTAAAAACGTGTTGTTATAAGCTAAAATTAACTCGTTGTCACTTTGTTTCACTATAGCTCAAATTAGCAAAATAAATATGAAGGAAAAAACAAGCATATTCCTTTACTTCTTTTATGAAGGAATATCAAAGACATTCGACAAAAAAACAGTTATACAGAATCCGTGACGCGTAAAAGCTATTACATAGACACAATTTCATCCATGTGTATTTTGGAGTAAAACGAAGACGTGAAATCAACACGCACATATTTTACTGGGATTACAAGCAAGAACGGATATCATAATTGATGTTTTATTTACTATTGTATACTTTTGGGGTGAACAAAACTAATGGGCCGCCAATGATGTTAAGAATTACGTTAATTTCAAATTAAAATACATTCTAATTTTTTTCTTAATTATAAACAATCGAATTGTTTTATTAAATATTTACACAGAAGATATTGTTTTATTTATTATCTATTTAAAATTATGTTTAATGTTTATGCGTTGACTGAACAAAAATAATAATGATGTTACACAATAAACATGATATTGTTTATCGATAATCAAACAATTTGGAAAAACTTCCGCTAATACGGCAGCATTGCATTTTAATGGTTTTATTTATATGTGATTACCGATTGATCAGGAATCCACATAATGTTCGTGATGGAGCTCAATGTTTTGTTTACGATATCTTTGACCGCCATTTAATTCTACATCGTTGTAACATCCCACAATGTACTGGTATGAAGTTTAATTGATCGACCAACATGAATATAAATTATAAATAAATCTGCATGTATATATACATAAATGCACCAATGGCTTAGGGTTGTGTTATGAACATGAAATAAAGATCAAATCGTAGATATTACGCCATTTATATATATATCAAGGAGTTTAAAAAAAATAAAATTTATTATAGATGAGGTGTGTGACGTAGACTTACATTGTTTAAATGGTGGACAATGCGAAACTACAATTGATGAACAGTTGTTCTGTAGATGTCCTTCCGGTTTCTCTGGAGTAAGATGTGAAATAGGTAATACAAAGACAGAACTGATAATTTATAAGATATGCCTTGAAACGTGGCTAAGATATATGAACTGTTAATGTTAAATATAAGCTGATCAAATTCGTTTCCATGTTAATTTTTCACCACACAAATTACACTTATATACGACGATATATACGACGATTAAATTGAAATAATATAATGTCAATTTGAAACTGTGCAAATGTTTGCATCACCTTTTTATGGTATCCACTTCATTCTTGAACTTGATATTGCATAAGAATAATTGACATTATTCCAGAGACAAATTGTATCGAGTATGGCCAGATTTATGTTGGCGACCTTTCAGTCACTTGGACTGGGAAGTCATGTATTCCATGGACGGTGGTTAATGATTTCATTCCCGAAATACTTGGCCGCGCAACGCTTAACGATTTTCCCGACAATTCATGGGACAGCATGGGAAATAAATGCAGGTTAAATATATGCATGCACTTCTAAAGTTGTTTAAAAACGTTAAACATGTTGAAATACCATACATATTGACAGTATTGATATGTGCCTGCACTGGCAATAAAGTGGCGTCGTGAATATAATGAAATATTGTTATTTATTTAAATAAATGTAAACCGAAATATCTAAATGTAAATCGAAATAACTTCAACCATTAGTATTATATTTACTACCTTGCTATGTTTGCATTGGCAGAAACATACCAAATATCTTATTTAATATCCCGAGTTGTTTTGTGACCGATGGTGATAGTATAAACGAGGAAAGGTGTGCTGTTCATTTATGCCGAGGTATGCAACCCTTAAAATACACAATGGTTCAACCGTTTCATAATACATAAATCGATATTATACTGGGTTATCAAACTGGCAATTGATGGCAGTTATTTGAAATCATATGGATATAACCTATGTAATCTTAATTTTATTTAAAAAACAAAAATTTATTACCAACCGTTTTTATTCTAATTTTGTTTGGCTTATGATTCTGGAAGTAATTTGTTTCACATTTACAACCTTAAAACATTCAATATTTATGTGATAGTAATAGAATATGGACGAATACAATAAAGAAATATAAACGTATTTGATCATATAATTCTTTTATGCATTTATCATAAAAGATATATTGCATATATTATCATATAATCTTTTATGCATTTCAGAATCAACTTCGCAAAATCGTCATATGTGTAGAGATAAGCTGATATCTGCACGGACAAGTGATTTATCCGATTCGAGTATAACATCATCATCGAGTTATAGCGACATGCACAATCCTGCTAGATCCAGACTAGACACACGGTATAGTGACGGTTTGAGTGGAGCCTGGAGGGCTGCTAATGATGATTATAATCCTTGGATTAAGGTTATCTATGGATCAGCTTGTCTTTATACGCATATAAAATAAAATGAAAAAATATGAGCTTCATTTTTTAAAGAGTGGTTTTTAAGCCATTTATAGGTTTCCTTCAGTTTAATATAATTAAACATTAATTATTAACAGAGGGTAATTTTACAACGGTTATTAGAATTTATATTGACCAAAGTCAAGCACCTGGGATATTACAAATTGCATAACTATGTTAAAATTTGAAGCTTTAATAACAGCTTATAGGCCTGGCAAAATATGCGATAAATGTAAACAATGTAATTATTATATCAAATACCTATTACATTGCATTAATTTAACGCAAAATATATAAATTTTACATTCAGTACATTTAGGGAAGCCCACAACTGTTTGTATAACAGAATTGATAACGCTTGATTAAAATAAAGATTAAATGTTTTTGGTGCTTATAATGTCTTAAATCTTAAAAAGGTAATATTTAAGGATAAAACTGAGACCTTTTATATTTTACAAACTCTTATTCAAATGAGTGTAAACCAATATATCTAGAATGCACATATAAATGATTTGTTAATGGTATATTCATACATTTCCTTAAATGACGTCAAAAACTAAACATCCTTCAAAATTCATATACAGTCGAGTGCAACCAATATCTATTTATCTATCCATTTATCTGTCTATTTATCTATCAATCAAAGGTTGACTTGTCACTTGCATACCTTATTGACGCTATCATCACACAAGGGCGTCAAGACGCTGATGAGTGGGTTACTCAATTTCAAATAGGTAAAACTGTTTCGCTACTATAATCAATTGCTTTAATACAATGGTAATATAGTGAATATGGAAATAGCTATATGACAGGTACGCATTGTGCATACTGTTACAGCGCTTCCGACGTTAAAAAATAAACCCTGTCACTGATCGATGTAAATACGTTCTTGATTGTATAGGCCAGACCTATCAAAGTTCCGTATTTCATAATTTAACACATTGCCTTTTGAAGGCGAATTTTGGATTGGTTCACATTTTTACAGCATGTGCTCTTAGTGGGATCCACTTTGAGTTTGATTTGTCAGCTCTTGTTGTGTTGACCAACAAGGTCACAGCATGTAGTCTCCGTATAATCCAATGTACAAATTTAGTGACAGGGCCTATTTCTAGGTACAAGATGATATTGTGCTGTACAATGATATTCATAATCATAATATTCACTAATAAATTTTCACAAAATATGCTACATGGTATTATATTTAACAATTTAAGCAAATCACATATGCAGTTTGTTTTAAAATTGTCACATATATTAATTCATTATATAAAGGTTACAATCAAGTAGGCAGCCATGCAATGTATGAGGTGAATGGTCAAGTTCATAACTTTACAGGAAATAATGATCGCAACACAAAGGTATATATATATTCTGCGGTTATTTGCATATCATTAACATAAACATTTAATTTAGAGTGTTTTTTTTCTTTCGTTTAATAATGAATTATGCTGATATTTACCCTTTGGAGTTTAATGTTACCAGTACACGGATATCAAGTATTTTGTTTTCATTTCTTCTCTTTTAACTAAAGGTTGTAAATAATCTTCCTGGTGACCACATAATTTCCCAAATGATATGGATTTTCCCTATTGATTGGTATGGAGCACCTTCTCTGCGTTGGGATCTTTTTGGCTGTGGTAATTAATTGATTACTTCTGGGTTTCAATTTTCCGAAAGTTATATAATATTTATTCACTTTGAAATATACATATATGTTTTTGAAATAGAAAAGCTAGAAAATGTCTTGACCAAAATCGTCACGGTTATATCGGTTATATTTACCAATGTGTATTAATAACGTTGAACAAATATATGATAAGTAATGTGAAACATATTTTGTATAACATACTATGAATTAATCATTCTAGAAAGTTTTAAAAATAAAGACGTCTACCAATCATCCGAGCAATTCAATGCCAGGAGAGCAGTTGATGGTGATTTAAACCAGGTTCCAGATGAAGGATCTTGCTTCACATCAAATCGTGAAATCTTTCCTTGGTGGACAGTTGATATAGGTTATGAGACGAAAATGTACGGTGTTGTATTAGTCGCTCGGACACTCTGCTGCTGTAAGTCTATATTATCATAAACTAAATACAAATCGATATAGAATATTTATGAAACGAAGATAAAAAATTGCATTTTTTTCAAAGAGCTATATATTCAACATTATTTTTATAGCTAAAAATTAGTTAAGTAAGATATATCACACTAAAAACTATAAATATATGTAATTATTATAAAAAATGAAATTGTTAAATCTAGCTATGATACAACTATACTTTTGATTGTTTGTAGGAATACTTTTAACGGTTGAATATCTCACTATTTATGTTTTATCATCAATTGTTATTCTTTGAGAATTGTTTTTGAAGCCGACCAATTACGGGAATTCACTATGTACGCAATGAATGATGTTCCTAATCCACGTTCCTCAACTTCGAAGCGTCAACTAGGATATCATTATTTACCTATTCCAAACTATCCGAATGGGAAAAACATAGATTTCGAAAATCCACAGAATGGAAGGTAATGTATAATCCTAAGTGTTATACACGGTTTATTACTGGTTTGAGTATATTAATCAAATACTATAGGACATCGTGCGTGTACACCTGTCTCTGTTGTTCAACTTAAATATGCACCTTATGGTTGTCATTAATGTTTATACTTCCAACAGATGAATAAGACATACATATAGTTTAATTAGAGATGTAAGAGGGCTTATATAAGTTTTCTATAAAGAGGATTAACAGTTATTATCGTTAATGCTATTTTTTATACAAGCCAATGGGTCAAATCTTTTTATGTAACAATATGATGGTATTATTCGTCATATATATAAATGTCTTTTCAAGCTAAACAATGTTATATTGTATATCTATAACAAAATTGTCTATTCAAAATAGTGCCGAGCAAGTAAGTTTAATTTTATTTTAGGTATTTCAGTATTCTCTGTGATGGTTCTCTTACGAACAGACCTTTAACTTTATGTGAAGTTTTTCTCAAACATACCGGTAAGCATTTTTTTGGAACCAGTGTGTGACATAACTGCGATATAAAAATATTTGTTACCTATGACAGTATGATTATCACCTTTTAGCATATTTATATCAAATTTCATAATACAATACATCATTGAAAATATAACTAGCACTTTCATGTAATTATCTCTGTTTTGCATTGAATATTGATTTCTTTGCCATTTCGAATTAGTGTATGACACGTCGAAAATACACTCCACATAAGCTCTATTTCGAATTCGAAATAAACAATTATCTATACATTTCAGATAAATTTCCTGTGGAATGTCTTTCTCCTGGCAGAACATATAGGGGACAAGTAGATTTTGCTAGAAATGGGGACGAATGTACACCTTGGTTATACAATATCCAGCAAAATTGGACTGAAATGATAAATGGAATTCACATGTTTCCAGATTTCACATTTGATGAGCTAGGAATCAAATGCAGGTAAAAAGTTACCAAATGAATTATTGCCTAATATTAGATAGCATATACTATTTTCATTGTTTTAGAACGTTATTTAACAACATCTGATTCGACATTCATATACTTTGTTTGATTTTGAATCCAACTTTTAAACTAATTGTATGTTTTGTCTCAAACAAAATATATTTTTTCTCGTTAACATTTAATCATTATACATAACAGTATACACTTCGCAGACGTAGATTCTTGGTACTCTGGTGCCTTAACCGCTAAATTTACTCATATACATATATTAAATAACAGTTATGCATATGCCTCTCTTGAGGCACATGTATGACTGAAGATAAATCCTTCGAATTTAGGCGAAATTCATGTGTTTATTGACTTCAACTGTATATGTTCCTTGTTTTTCATACACAATCATATTGAATATAAATTACATCATCTATTGGTAATTATAAATGTATGCAATCGGTTATGTATTTTCGTCTTTATGCATTTTAATCCTGAATTATTATTAATTATATATTATTGAATATATATATTATTTCAATAGGAATCCAGATAATGACCCAAATGGACCCTGGTGTATGACACTAGCTGACGAAAAAGCATATTGCGATATTCCTCTATGTTATCGTAATTGAATTTTTGATTTTAAATTGTCATGTTACATATTTAGCCATTAAAATATCAGTACTGAAGTATTGAAATACTGAAATTTACTTTATCGCAATCATTTAGCGATCGCATCACATAAGTCATAGTATAACCTTTTATTTTGTTTGATATGAAATTACACTTGAAACATACTATTCAACATAAACTATGCATTGATAGTCATAAATTCTCTTTATGCTTTTTTAAAAAGTTAATGTCAAAATTTTGTCTTGCTCATAGCTCTTAACCCTCGCCTTCAAACCCCATATATGAAGTTATCTAATGCTTTGTAAAAAAGTATTTTTTATACTTTTCATATTCATAGCTCTTGACCCGTGCCTTCCAAACCCATGTATGAATAAAGGATTGTGTTCCACGAGTGATGATGAAAACATGTTTACATGTCATTGCAAAGAAGGATACGCTGGCATATTATGTGAATCACGTGGGTTTTTTGTAATTAAATTACAATTAAAATGAATTTAATTGTAGTATTTTGTATTAATATATCTAAATGATCGGTGAAAGACCTTACATCTATTTTATGCGCCCATGTGTTTTAAAATATTTATAATTTCTTGTTAGTCCATTTTTTTGCCCCGTGTTTCCACACTGTGCTTCTATGTTAAAAACTTTTTTTCCGCCTTATTAGATGATTGCGTTGTATCTGGGGCTTACTATCGAGGTGACTTATCATTTTCTTCCACTGGAAAACCCTGTATCAATTGGCAGACCATGCATTTGGCTTATCCGGACACCATTAATTTTGATATATTCGCGGCATCTGAAACATCATGGGAAGATCTGTCAAACCATTGCAGGTCTTTCTTACAAATTGCATTTATAACTTTTAGCAGCTTTTTATTAAATTACCTGGCACATAACAAAAAGAATCAAATATAAATTAATCATTTCTTGCAACATACATTTGTAAATACAATCATAAATATCATAAATATCGTGCTATCTAATAACAAATCATGGCATCACGATGACAATCTCATTTTACTATCTCTTCAGGTATATTGCAGAATTGTACGTGGCAGGATGTACTGTTTATGAAAATACAGAGCTTGTGGTGAGACCATGTACACTCCCAGTATGCGCAGGTTGGGTTTGATGCCTTTATAAATATCAATGAAAATATATATTTACCAAATTACCTGTTAGAAGAATACTCCAGTTTAGTAGTAAAAGAAAGCATGCTATTATTATAAAAATCATGTTTTATGTCTTATATGTTTAAGAAAAACATGTGGTTGAGTGTGTGCAGCCTGGACAGCAGTATAATGGTAATGTAGCCAGGGGCTCATCAGGTCATCCTTGCTATTCTTGGGAAGACTTGTTATCCCATAATGATATGCTATTAGAAAATGGACAATCCGTATTTCATCCCATGGTTGACGGACTTCACAATTTCCCAGATTCAACATTTGCAAACTTGGGAAACAAATGCAGGCAAGTTTAGATATAAAATAAATCAGTCAGTGTTATAGAGATCAAGTACTTATTTTACATAAAGTTACAATGCATCACACATCAATGATTTATGCAATTAATAAGTTACGAAAATCCGAATATAAAACTAACAAACAATTTTGTCGAAGCATTTTCCCGAAAATATATTCCAGTATATTTATACACAATACTTTTTATACAATTATTGAGTTAACGCTACTATTGGTAATGCATTTACAGTCGAAGCTTCAAAGCTTCACAAGTGTTCTTTTGACTATTGAGGATATATTTATCAGCGTATACTTTGAATATTTTTATATTTCCATATACCTTAATTACGTTTAAAGCTTGTTTATATTATTCAGTTTCCCAAAATTTATTCGAATAGAAATCCACTTGATGATCCTATGGGTCCATTCTGTACTACAGTGATCGATCAAGAGTTACATATTGAATATTGTAACATATCAGAATGTGAAGGTGATATTATCTGTGTTGTTTGAATGCATATATGATGGACATCACCATGGAATTGCTTTAATATAACTTTTATGCGTGGCTTAAGATCGTGTAAATATCATTTTTAGTGTTGCTGTGTTGTTTTATGAAATTATTGTACCCAGCTTAGTAGGTCACTCATGCTCAATTATCTGTTTCAGATCCAAATCCATGTTATCCTAATCCCTGCATGAATGAAGCAGAATGCCAGACGGATAACAATTCCTCGTTTGTTTGTTTGTGCATGAATGGATATTTTGGAATATTTTGCGAATCTAGTGAGTACCAATTATACCAACGTCAAAAACCGTGGATTCGCATTACAAATTAAATGTATATTTTCAAGGTAACTGATATATGAAATTGCTTACATTTTGACATGTCAATTCATGCAATATACATATTGATACAATTCATTGCTAAATCGTATACATGATAATCATACATAGCCTAAATGAATCTAACCAAAATAACGTAATTAATTACATATTGACACAGATCACTGTATAGAAGAAGTTGAACCATACATCGGCAATCTTTCTATCGCATATACGGGCGAGTCATGCTTGACCTGGTACAGATATCACATCTTGGATCCTACTCTCACGCTTGAAATGTTCCCCGACTCTTCATGGGAAGATCTTTCTAATTATTGCAGGTACATTTTTGTTTATAATAAGTACAAAATAACATTGGATATTCCAACTCTAGAATCAATTAATTGTTTGTTGCATTTTAAACGTTTCTTTCAGATGATGGGTTGAGATATTTATGATATCATGTAAAAGATTAATTATGCCCGGTATCATTGTTTGTTGAAAAGTATTGATCGATATCAAACAGTTTTTTGGGGTCTAAAGGAATACTTATTTGCAAATGATTGAGGCACTTGCTTTGAAATATGAATGCTATTACAATAAATTGAAAACCCATGTCAAGCTATGATTTATTTCAAATATTTCATTAATTGAACTAACTGAATATTAAGTAACCTTAAATATTAAGTATATATGTTAATAAATAATAATTACATTTAGACAAGTAAATGACGTGACACCTATCTGCATAGTCTTTGAAGATACTAATCTTGTCATAAAACAATGTGCAATACCACTTTGTTCAGGTATATATATAATATATA
>LQRL01055069.1:0-25885 GCA_001703475.1 Hydroides elegans
ATATTACAAATTTGATAAATTAGGATAAAAGAATGATAGAAATATTGGAATCCAAATATTCTATTTCGCATTGGTACACAATGATTGATTTGTTAGCATAACATTGAACCTAGATGACATAGATTTACATTTCATATGCATATTAATAATTATTCTTGGATATAAACATTGCAAAATAATTCATATAAAACTTACAAACACATAATACCATACATCAAATTTAGAAATAATAAACTAAAGATATTAGGACTACTTTCAAATGCATATTCATCTATTTACATTGTACTCATGCTATGCAGCGATATGTATTAATTAACTTTAAACATATATTTTGGCTTCAAATTGTTAAAACAATTGAACATATATGCATGAAAGTTATTCAACGTTTTCAATATGTATAGTCCAACTTATAATTACATAGAAAAATGATATAATGCATATAAACCTAAAACCGCATTCACTCTAAGCGGGAATGCAATGCATTAACGTCAGCTGTGGCGTGTGTAAAGTCAGTCGTTTATAATAAAAATATGTGGAAAGTGTACATAGTTTTGTATCGATTATCCATCGGTTATTTTTTACACCGAGTTATAAATTCATAATATGTCATCAGGTGTTGTAATGTTCACAAATGAAATGAAAATTAAACTGAATTATTGAATATATCAGATTATTTATCTGCAGTAACAATAAGGCGCTTGCTATATATCACAAAAATAAGCAATTTTTACACATTCAAAGGTTATATTACCTGATTTTTATCTTAATATTCTGGTTAAAATACAAATAGATTTGTTAGCACAGGCAATATATACAGGATTAGTTACACATTTTAATTACACATAGGTTTTGATAAACTCATTTTTATGTAAATACCCATAAATTTCTAATTGATTCATTGTTCAAATGTGTGTGATATTCTATACAAATTATACACATTGACACGTTTAGATGTTTTAATATGGTATAAAAAATGATATAATTTATAATAATGTCATGAATAGTATATCCTGATACGTTTTATGTTGCCTTTTTCGATTTTGATTTTGTAAACCCATTACAATTAGGAATTGATTCTATGATATCAAGGAACACAAAATGCATTCCATACTACATTCCTACTTTAATATTAAACCGCTAGCACAATTGAGATAGAGAAACAGATATTGTATTTGAACATACCAATAAGAATAATTCAAGCAAATCACTTCACACTGTTACACTCAAACGGCCCTAAACGTATGCAGTGTATTTAATGAATCGTTTAACTTTGTTATAGAAGGTTGCCATATAAGGTGTTTCTAAAATGTACAACGTTGTCAATTAATACAATAAAACAAATTAAAATAACGGGATAGGCATCATTGGAAGAAGAAATCAACCACACACACACTAAAGCTCGATGGATAAACTACGATAATATCGAACCGTTTTGCCATATTCATTCTCTGTCATAAATATATTTTCTGCAAACATAGTGGTCAAAATCAGCGGTCAAGTCATTAAACGGTCAGCATGAATTATCATTTTCTCCTTTTGTTTTTTTTACAATGTTATTTGAAATTCTTTTATGAAAACTATTTGAATAGTTTTTGCTGAATGATATCACATATAGAATTTATCAAATTTTTATTTAGTTTTGTGTGTAAGTCATGATTTGGATTTATTAAAGTTTTATATTTTTCAGTGGTATTGTCATTTGAATATCTAGTTTGATTTATAGAGACTCTGCATTGCTTCAGATTCACTTATATGTGCCCAACTACTTGGTATTTCTGTGTCTTGACAATCATAGCGGCTTTTCAGTTCTGCTCTATATTTGTACATGAACCAGTTCCAATATTTTGAGGAATCAATTGCAGCTGAAGGTTGAATATGCCATGCGTTGTGACGTTTTTTGTATTCCCTATATTTATGCCAATCGGTTTTTGGATGACAGTCTCCTGTGCACCAAAATAGAGTGCTTGCTTGCACATGATAGCTACATGTCTCAACGGCTAACTTCTTTGTACCATCCCACGACACTCCTTTCAAACCTTGCGGGCGATGTTGAACGCATGTGTGATCCTTTCCAGGCCAATGTTTTTTGCTGGTATCACAGCAAGGCTCTGCACAGAATGGACATTGCTCTCTACATCCCCAAATATCTTTCATTATTTCGTCATATGGAATTTGAACCTCTCCTCTCACAACGCTGTCGTTGTATTCGCTTTGTAGTTCATCTTTAATCCTTGATAAACCAATGTTGATCCGTTCTTTTAAGTTATTTGTATCGGAAATGGATGTATTTTCAATCGTTTTGAAGGTTTCTGCTGGTATCGGAACATGATTACCCACTTCGCTTCGATAATTGTCCAGCCATGATTTCAACGGGCTGTTGGAATGAAGGAAAGAGCATGTGCTGCTAATTCCTGCTTCTAGATGAGTGATCTTTTCGGTCATTATACTTAGCCAAATTCCTTTAAACTTAGTTTTTTGTGAGTTCTTGGTAAACCATGCCCGTTCTACCTCGGTTACCAACCAGCGTTGGGCAAATGAAGCTGAGTCCCCGATGTATTCCATGTAATCTTGAAATTTGTCTTTTTCGCGCAAGTCGTCGAAAATTTTCAAAATGATCGCATGTTTTGTCCCGAAAGATTCAGTCATATTGCTTTGTATCCTGTCTGGCATAATTGAATTGATCTTATGTTTTATTGGACCTTTCAGGAGATCACAAAACATGTCTGCTGTCTGAATTTCTACTGTACTGTTTTTAACAGCGTTCTTAAAAAAGTTAAAGCACATTTGTTTCAACTCCTTTACTTTTGATGCGATTCCATGTTTCTTTTGGTATGCAATGTGATGACCTAGATACATCGGGTATGCAACACGACATGTGTTGTAAGTTTGATTTCAAACGGAGGGCGTATTGTAAAGTAAGAGTTACTGTCTGTGTTGTGGTTTGCAATGCGTTCAACTACAATCGATACCAAAGCATCGACATCTTCCCCCCTCAAGGGACGTATGCTCTTTACTTGCTCTTCTAATCTTTGTTGAACAACCTGCAAAATCTCGTTTGCACGTTCAAATGCCTTTATTTTGACCTCTTCTCTGTTGTTTTTGAAATAACCTTTAATTGTATTCCAGGCTCCCTTCATTGAAACATCTTCCGCTTTTATGTCCTCAAACTTTAACAAATATTTCAATTGTGGCGGAGTCCTTTTTTCATAAAAAGCGATCGGTTTTCGGTGAAGCTCATCATAAAGAAGAGAGAGGTTGGATCTAAATACCTGCCGTAAAACGTCGATGATTGTCAAATCTATTCGAGGAAGAGCATTGTTATCAGGGGGTATCGCTGAACTCCATTCTTTCCAGTATTTTTCGAATTCCATCGACAGTTCATGGTCTGATAATTCCTTAGTTCTGAGTGCTATTGCAATTTGTTTAGACTTTCGTAGCATTTCTTCTTCATACTTTTCTTTGTCATGAGACTGAATCAAATCCATTTTTCGATCATCTACTAAGGCATCAATTCTTTGTGTTGCTTCCTTCTCTATTTCGTCCCGACATGCATCAAGTTCGTTTAACTTATTTGTTTTCCATTGAATCGTGATTTCCTTTAGTTCTCCCTCATCAAAACAACTTGTCATCTTGGACTTTGCCTTTGTCATGTTTTTGTCTAGCTCTACTTTCATTTGCCGAACTGTATTATCTCTTTGGTCTACTAGATTTGTTTTGGAGCTGCATCCAACTATTTGTGTTTCTGCTGTCTGACCCACCCATGCCATGACATTCTTGCTCAGTTCACGTCTAGCTTTAAGGAAACTTTTGAGTACACTCTCATAAGCCCGTGCCTCAATACTGTTTTTAAAACTAAAAATGAAATCTTCTGCAAGAATTGCATCCCAGAGGTCTACAATTCGAAGGTTTATATCAGATAGTTTAGATATGGTGGTGATGAAAGCAGGGATATCTTTTGTCAATTTTGTTTTGACTTCTGCTACCTGTGTAGCATAACCCGGGTTAACCGGTGCCATTGGTGGATCACCTCGCCAGAGATCAGAGAGATACCTTACATCTTTTTCAATGTCAAATTCAAGCAACTCTCGGAAACTTGTAATGTCTTCGCATTTGACTTGACTTGCGGCCTCTGCGATCATCTTATCTAACGTCGCTTCTAGCTTCCGTTGTGCATAGTCCATTTTATCTTTTGCCGTGGTTGCAGAAACGTTGTTGTGTACAAATATGCATCTTTGTTTACTCTTTAGATTCTTATCCGCCATTTTCATCCTTAGAAACGCGTGCATGGCTATTTGAAGCGTATCTCTCATTTCTGTCGTGTTTTCTCCCTTGATATTAACGATTGTCACGTCCGCCAAACCCAGAGATAGGGTTGCAAGTTCGTTGTCGTGGTCCTGTTTCAAAAGACTTAGCTCTGGAGCCCTCAGCCCTTCAGAATCTACAACTAGTATATAGTCATACTTCAGTTTTGCTGTCACTTTTCGTCTAACAGGCATGAGTTGAGCATAAACACCTTTGGTACAACGTCCTGCACTTACTGCAAATTGAATTCCAAACATTGTATTAAGCAAAGTTGATTTACCGGAGCTTTGAACACCTAAAATAGAGATCACGTACACTTTTTTATCGCCCAAAATACTCTTGAGACTTTTGAATACGTCCGTGATCCAAAGTGACGGTATGTTTGATACATCCCCATCCATGATTTCTAAGGTGTGTCCTCTAATAATAAGGTTTGCCATTATGTCAGGAAGATCTTTTATCTGAGCAAGCATTTCGTTTGAAGAGGTCTCTTTCTTGTGCATGATAGCTTCATAAAATTGACCCAGCTCTCTAAACACATGCTCTATGCCGAGGGCCATGACGCTTAAATCAATTTCACACTTTTCTACTTTTTCTGTCAATGATTTTAGTTTATCCTTCGATGCATCTTTCTTGTCTTTTTCGGTTCTGAGGTTTCTATACGCTTTTATTAGGCTTTGATTTAGTTCAGGCAAAACCTTCCTTGAGCGCGCATCAAATTTCAATTGACACCATTTCAAGTAGAAATATAGCAACTTTTCTTTATGAACAATATTTGTCATAGTTTTGATAAATGGACCCATGACCCTCATTGATTTCGACAAATCTCTTTTTTGCTGTTCGCGCTGTTGCATCATTTCCCGTTTTATCCTGTCTTTTCTGGCCAATGTGTCACCCTTGTCGGTCCCGGTTAGAAAACGCCTTTCATCCTTTAGAAGTTTGCTATATTTGGCCCAGGCATCTCCATGAAGTGGCAGTACTTGTGTTCGCTGGATCAAGCTGTCGCTTTCAATCGTCTTTAATACGTCAAGGGCCATTTTTCTGCCAGACTTGCATTCGGTATCTTCTTCATCTACCATGACTTGTGAGGAGGACGAGGATTTGACGGTAGTCTCCAGTGACGTTGTATGAACGGATGATAATACCTCAATCAATTTGTTCTTCAGATTCGCAATTATCTTTGATACCGTTGTGTTCATTGCATTTATAAGGCTACTTGTATCTCCACTGTTGTTTTTGAAACTGTCAAAAATTGATTTTATTTTGGCTTTATCTTTTATTTGAGAGCCATTAAAAACAACGGTTACGTATTTCTTTGACTTTGCCTTAAGCGAATCGAGCAATGCTAAGGTTCGACTTTCATTCAGGTCCTCAATGTCTACCATAAGGATGACCACGGACGCCAAAGATGCAATGTAATCTAACTGTATAGTGTGTTCCTGAGAGTTACCCCTAAGATTCAAAAACAGGGATACATGTTTTAGTCGGTCTTCTTTTGCTGAGGGTATAAACCATGAACCCTCAATATGTCCATCCAAATATCTATGGCCGCTAGCATTTGTAAATGATTTATTGTAGAAAGTCTGATTTTGACCTTCTGAAATCAACCCATTTAAAATTCTAGACTTAGATTCTGGAATTGTTCCCAACCTTACAGTACCAACGATATGACTTGGTGCCTTAATGCCTGATTCTTCAAAAGACTCCCCTTTAGAACCACACCATTCTAGAATAATTTTACGCAATGGCCACAGATTGAGCAACAAGCTCTTTTCAGACAAGTTTGGAACAACTAAAGGAAATGCAATTTTACACATGAATAATTTTTGGAACAAAAGCTGCCTCAATTCATAGGAACAACAGTAAAATGTGGCTAATAGAATGTCAGAAGGGTATATAGTTTTACACGTCGTATCATCGGATGATTCATCCATGAACGCTGCAAAATCATCAGCGTTGTCACTTGGACTTTCATTCTCGTTTGACTCTACACCGACAGTGTCTCGTGCACTACTATCAAGCATAATAATACCTCGAAGCAGTTTCCATGGTAAAGCTTGCTCTGTCAATGTGGCATCGTCGTCAATGTCTATTGCCATGACATTTTAAAGCGATATTTTTTTCTGGAAAGAACTCTGCCAGCGCTAAGCGGGTCACGATTGTCCGTAGATGCTCACTGAAGGCTGCATCCGTTTTCAGGGAAGATAGCACTGAAACTGGTTGTGCCTCTGCCATTGTCTGGGCTGATCCACTGTAAGAGCTGCGGCCCCCTTAACCGACGCGGACGATTTGTTGCTGATTCTGTTAACACGCAAACCGAAACTGGTCAGAAAGCACACATAAGACACACACATAAAACACATAAAAAAGTTATTGACCTGGAGATATATAAATAACACATATACAAAGTTTATATATCTCAGATTTATGGTTAATTCATTAATAATTATATGACATCGTTTATTGTCTATCAAATTTTTGTTTTAAGAATTTTGTCCATTAGAATACTTTGTTTTTAAACGTATTAAGTGATAGAAATAACAGTACAACTTTCATTCAGCAGTTTTTGTCATGTTATCAAAATATTTGCCATGTTTTTGTGTACTCGATTACTGTACTCGAAATATTTGACAAAAGGTATTGTAATGGTTTAGCCAATTACCAACATATCAAAAATTATTTACAGCTCAAAAGAACATCAATTGGAAAAACAAGTAATAAAATTGTATGCACACGTCAAATAATCAATATTATGTGCAATACGGAGGAACAAGGGTATAAGGTCAAATCAACCATATAGCCACACAATGCGTTAACATGCATTTTACCATGTAAAGTGTTTGGTTTGTAATTGCATTGACACTTTTTCATAAGTATATTTGAATATGTAACCAGCACATCACAGATAGGTACATTTTTACTTAGATAATTGTCATATTAAAGAATCATTAAATGTCAAAACGGAATCTAGAACAAAATCCCGATCCCGGCAAAAAGCCCTCCATTCTTGTAGGTTATGCAAATATTCTCTTGCTTTTTAAATCATGATATACCATTCAACATTTATCATTTCAATATTTTTTGTTGAATTGATTTTTTCATTGACGATAAAGTCGAGAATTTTTATAAACTTGAATAAAGATTTCGAGTTTATGGGAATTCGGGTTCATAATTTAAATTATCTGCACACGTCCAATAGTGTTTCTCTTTCTATAAAGCACTTGAATAGCATAGACCCAGCCGTTTAAGAAATGCGAAGTTAGCGTAACGCATGTACAGTGACATCCAGTATCCCCCGGTTGGTTGAAATAACCACTATTTACTTTGCTATCGAGTCTTTTGTTTTAAAATGATCCATGCAAACTGGTAAAATAAGCGGCCCCCTCCATCTCTGGTGAGACTTTGCCCTTACGTAGCGCAGGGAACAGTAAGATAGCGTATTTCTTAACTATTTAGCCATTATATAGTTATATATGTATAGATATCATGTTTTCTACGTAATCCCAAATACCCTTAAATGGACATTGGTATACAGTACCAGACCAGCAAAAAGGAATTTTGTAACAATGTTTACTTGGTAGTGTGGCCCTGATCATGAGGGCATCCGATGAATAAAATGTAAAATATGCCACTAGATTATCGTGATTATAGATATAACTAACTGGAGACAGATGACTTTATTCTAAGAACAATTGTTATAAATTAGATAGAAGTATAAATAAGAAAATTTTGTAACAGGCCAATACTTAAAAAATATAAATGTGTCCGTTGGAGCATGAATGGCCCGCTACTTATAAATCAGTGAAGCCGCCAAAATCAAACAAAAATCAATCATTCAAACAATTTCCGAATCAAATATTATATTTTTTGTTTATAATGGTATCATTATAATACTTGTCTGTATAAGTCGGGATTCGAACCCATGACCTTATGATTATGAGTCTGATGCTCTATCGCTGAGCTGCAGGCCCATTTGAGATATGAACGAATGTGCACACAATATCTACCATAGTTAAAATTATGTCACATAGTTTATTTTGACTGACTTGACCCCTATATTCAACATCTTTCGATTTCGATGGCTTAATAAACTAGAAAAAAAGTTTTTAAATATCATTTGCACATTTTTTATGATTTGTTTTTGTCTAAATCAAGATTTGAACTAAGGACCTCTAGCTCGATAGACAGATCCGCTACCGACTGAGCTATTGCGCCAGATGTTAAACAGATACGAACATAACAGACGATATGTTTGGCATACAAGGGATAAGCTTATATGCCCACAGTCATGCGTAATATATTAAATACCAAAAGTTGCAGATCCGAGTGCAAACCCCTAAGAACAAGTTTATTACATTAAACTGTGCTAATCAAAGGGATAACTTTTAAGCCTCTGCATGACCAACCTTTCTGCTAACGGCAGGTGAGGACGTACATAAGATACACGCCATAGACCTGTCTTACTGAAAGTGAATGGTTATTATCATGCGGTTTAGGCTTATGTTTTCAGACCCACCCACCAACACCCCCGGCCCCAGGGACAGACCGGTGGAGTAATATCAGTCAAAATGGGAGATGCACATCGTCAATATCTATATATATATATAATTGATTCCAAAAAGAATCAAGTCAATCGGTTTAAAGCCTTAAATAAGTTCATTACACAAAACATAGACAAATGTGTGAAATACGGTAAGGGTGGGTCTATGTTCTAAGCATCCCCCCCCGGGCCGAACCGTAAAAGGCAGGTAGGTCATAAGAGGAGGTGCACATCTTCAATATATATATAATCGATTCCAAAAGGTTTCAGATCGATCCGTTGAAAACCCTAGGACAAGTTCATTACACAAACATTGACAAATGAGTGACATACTGTAGGGTCGGGCTATGTTCTAAGACCCCCGGGGCCGAACCAGAAGAGCCAGTGCGGTCAAAGGGGAGATACATATCTTCAATATATATATAATCGATTCCAAAAGGTTTCAGATCGATCGGTTGGAAACCCTAGGACAAGTTCATTACACAATAAATAGACAAATGAGTGAAATACTGTTGGGGTTGGGCTATGTTCTAAGACCACCCGGGGTGGAACCAGAAGAGCCAGGTCGGTCAAAAGGGAAGGTGTACATCTTCAATATATATATAATCGATTTCAAAAGGTTTCAGATCGATCGGTTGAAAACCCTAGTACGAGTTCATTACACAAAACATTGCATATATCTGTGAAATGATGTGGGTGGGGCTATGTTCTAAGACCCCCCGGGCCGAGCTGGAAGAGCCAGGGCGGTTCAAAGGGGAGGTGCACATCTTCAATTTATACATAATCGATCCCAAAAGGTTTTACGTTGATCGGTTGAAAACCCTAGGACAAGTTCATTACACAAAACCTCTTTCAATTTTGCGTACGTCGGACGGACGCCGGACGGATGGACGGACGGACACCACCTCGAACTCGGTGAAAACAGAAAATGCACGCACGGACAGGGCAAACCTATATGGCCCTCTGACTTTAGTAAGGCGGGCCATTAAAACCGTTCAACTAGCATAGAGCAGAACACACGCTAAATAATACAGTATTCCTTGCATTTGTTTTTATTTTATTCCATTGCTAACCAATGCAAAGATTCAAGGATTCCGTGCATGACATAATTGATACATTGTTTGTACTTCTATGACCAATTAATATTGAGTAACATAAAAATTTTCACCTGTTGGTCACAGCCTTTGCTCATAGAGTTGCATCCTTTATCATTCTTAAGGGCGTTTACTCCTAAAATTCACAAAAATAACTCATTAAAGTTTTTGAAGACGATTGCTTGCGCAAACGATCAGGATTGAAATTTATTTATATAAAGAAAATATTTGCGTTATAGCACACATAAAAATGACAGCCATCCTCGTTGATTGAAGTATAAGCCAATTAAACATGTCATATGTAACTGGATGAAATAGAAATAAAAAGAACACCTTGTCTTTTATCCTCTTAAGATGTTACCTTGATTATTGTAAATGAAAATAAAATTACGATTTTACAAGATTCAGTGCATTGTATTCAATGGTAAGTGTGATTTTATAGAGGTACGCCTTATGTGTACGGCAATGGTTTGTTAATAAATTGAGATGGAAGGAATGATTGAATACCCTATTAGAATAAGCTTATTTTACATTTTACCATATGCACATTTTATTAAAAAAGCAATGTGGCAATAATGATAAAATATTGTGCAAAGACGATGTAAAAACTAAATTCAGACACGATTTCATGCATAAACAGCCGAAAACGTGAATGGTTAATCCTATGCAAATAGAAAGGGAATTGCTGAATCATAGGTATCTGGGAAGACCCCAAAAAACTAAATGGGCTGATTTAGAGTGAGAATAAACATCCGTGATTGATGTCTGAGGTACCTCTATTCCAGTTACAGGAATATGAAAGTTGTCCTTGACTCAGCCCTCTCGATGGATAAACATAAATCTACAATGTGTCGCGTATCCATGTTTCACCTTGGGCGAGATCAGAGACTATATTGCCCATTCATGTGAATAGCTAGTACATTCGTTGATCAGGCGTGGACGTCCATTATAAACACGCCATAGACCCGTCTTACCGAAAACATATAGTCATGCAGAATAGGCTTAGAAGAGTTGAAAAGGGTCGAAAAGGGTCGCTTGTAGTCTATGTTCTGACATCCACTAGTGCAAAAGGAGGGTAGGTACACTCTCAACCTATATATATTTATATATTCAATACCGGTATCAGATCGATTGGATGAAAACACATGGATACTTAGAATTTCACAAAATGAGTGAAATGATATGTGGGTACACATTACCTGGCACGGCCACACCAGAGATGTTAGGTCGTTCAAAAGAGGAGGCGCACAGATTAAATCTATATATAATCTATCCATATATGTTTCAGAACGATTGAGTGAAAACCCTAGGACAAGTTCATTACCGAAAATTGATCAGTAAAACGATGTGGCGGCTATTATCTTAGATACCTTCGGCCTATTTATTCAATTTATTTCAACAACCATTTTTTATTAGATATAGAGTTAAGAATTGTAATGAGATGCAACTAAAAATAAAACTCGATTACTATTTCCTTTCATAATTATTTGCATTGAAACTTATCCCTATAATAAAACTATGGATTTGGCTTTTGGTGTAAATTGTCTTAGGTCTTGAGGGATGTGTTGCAATTATGTTTAAACTCAAATACAAGATGTGTACATTTTGTATTCGTTTAAAGAAGTCTATACACTTCTATAAAACTATATATTGAAATCAGTTTTGAAAAAAAAAACATTTCTTTTTGTTGTATTTTGTGTTTTCTTCATTATGACTTACACAATCCAAACATGCGCGGAACTCTTCCAGTTGATACTAAGATTAATACAGGTGGTAGTAAAAACAATATCGTACAATTGATTTGTTTTCGCGCAAAAATAAATGACATTCATGTTTGTATACTAACACTAATCTCCTTTGTTCTATGTTTCTTTTGAAACGATATTTTATTAAAATGGATTTAGTCATGGTATCTATTAATTGTTTACATTTTTACATTAAAATTTTCTTTTGCTGGTGAAAGATATCATATCAAGATTAAATTAATATCTACTTGCCTCCTCAGATTTGTCAACCAACCACGACCACGAAAATATGTTGCAAACGTACATATTTAATATCTCTGTTGCTGAATCAATCTTATAGTTATTAAGATAATATTTTTGCTTCATTATAAAATCTTTTGTAACGCCTTCACTTGGGTTCAAACCAGATACCACTTGATCGCCTTACAATTACAACAACTCAGCCGCTATACACGGCAGTTACTTTTGCCTGTTTTGTGGCCACTTAGTTATTCCTTATTATGTACTCATTAAGAGTATGTGCATTGCTATCGGCCAGGGAGGGGTTGGATATTTACCATAAGACACAATGTATTAAATGTTAAATAAAAAATGATTTTAAATAGTGATGCCTGCGATAGAAAATCCCAGTTTTTTCTATGTATCTTGAACACCTTATGAATTTGAACATATCATAATCTAATCTCGGTATGTTGTATAGTTTTCGAATAAATAGCATTTTAAAATGCCCCAAAAATGCACTTTTCAATGGAAAATACAGCATCATTTAGGGACCGCAATAACTATTAGATGCTAGACCTGTGTTTGTCTAGTTAAAGGCGATATTTATCAAATGCGAGTTTTAAATATTTACAAAGTCTAACTTTTATATAAATATAATAATTTTGATAAGTCTTTCAAATTTAGTGAACAATAATTGTTTTCTTCGCATTTAAATAAAATTAAATATACCTATGGGCAATTATGATTTGCAAAATGGTTATTTATCAAACATGGCTAGTTACTTGCTTAAAGTATATTTGATTGTTTTTAAATTTATTTGTAATCCAAAATGCCCAAGGTTCAAACAGATCAAAGTAAAAAGACTTAACAAAGGCTTTTGATGCAGTGGGTTCAAAGATCAAGACGTTGGAATTTGTGAGGGATTAGTGAAAGAAAACTACTAGAGTGATCCGATTGAATGCTTGTAAAGCCTTTGATGCTTTCCAGCTTGATGATTACATTACTTTTCATATTCTCAAATAATAAAAACTATGTACTATGATAAATTGATAACTGAAAACAGGAAAATTAAATGCACATATATAAGCCTTTTTTCTAGGATTACTAGAATAAATTGCAAATTTATTTTTTTAGAAGATTTATCATTCTTATATTAACATAATACAGATAATGAATGTAAAAATAGTGATAATAATAATAATATACATATACATTATTCATACGAAAATGTACCGTTTATCGATAATATAAATACAAGAAATCATTGTTTGGATAGCTATTTTGGCACCAAATACTGGGAGACCAATGATTTGTAAGTGGGTATTACGGGAAAACTACAAAACATACCGATAAATGACTTGGTTTAAAAAATCATAGTTTGATTAAAATATACTGTATGTCATTTTAAAGAAATTCTATCGCAGGCATCACCTTTAATTTTCAGCTTAAACAATATATTTCACTTAAAATCTGTTGAAAATCGCTAGTTTATGCTACTCTTATGCAGCTTAGTTTGTTTACAAAGGGATCATTTATCATGCACTCTTAGGATACATTAAGTTATGCTTAGAATTAAAAACAACTAAGTGGCCACTGAGTAACTGCCGTGTATGCACGTGTCAAATCGGACTTGTTTTGTAATATACATCAAATTATGAATGAATCATACAAAATATAGACTATTTTCATTGTTCGATATATACAGATAAGATGCGGGACTCACCAAAAGATTGTATAGGAATACTAATGCTTTCTTCTGGAACATTAGAACTGTTGATTAGTGTTTGAGTATGTTTTGTTGAATTTATTACTTTCGAATAATTTTAGGAATATGACAACAAACATTATTGCATTAGTCATTATTCATGATCAACATCCAAGGTGGGGGACGAAATTGTTTAAATTTAATTTCAGTTTTAGTTTCTACATTTTAAATCAAAATAGTATGGGTGAACATTTAAGATGAAAATAAGGAAACTTGTTTGATAAATGGAATATCGACCGCTTATCACGAACCACTGATCAATCAGCTCTATTATTTGTTTCAGCAATCACCATATTTGGTCAAAATTTTAAACATTTATTACTATTTTTATTTGGTATATTATCAGAACAAATAGAAGGAACATTTGTTTTGCTTTTTTTTTCAATATAACATTCATGTACCTGATGAACACTGTAACTTATTCAAATATAAGATGTAAAAAAAAACCAAGAGTTTGACGTGAGTTTAAATCCTATATGAAATTTAAAAACATTATCTTACGATTGATTCTTTATTTTTATTAATCGAAATTGTTCGATTTGTATATGCAAATACCAACAAATGTGACCCAAACAACTGATTTTGAACAAATCGATCCCCACTTTAATTGGTTCCCTCGGACCTTATACTACTTGTTTATGTTGTTTAATTATAAGTTTGAGCATTTTAAGCAAGACTAGGCAATGAATAGTTTGTTTATTTTTATACTTATTATAAATCGACAAAAGTCAGAAAATTTAAAAAAGTGATTCAAATACTTATCCACATGTTCTCCAACAGGTTAATGGTAAATTGTACGGAAAATAGATAATGCTAGTTGAAACATTACTCACGCGTTATTTTTCTGAGTCCTTCAAATGCATGTTTCTGTGATTGCATTTACTGCACTTTCAAATTGAAAGAGTAAACCTGTAACAAAGAATATAGAATTATTATTAATATTTATTCGTCATTTATGTGAATATGATATAAAAAATATGCGTTTTCATTCGCATACGACACAAATAATACAAATATGTATAATATTGCTAAGAATACGATATTTCTTTGATTCCTAGAGAGTGCGGATACATTTTCTGAGTATAAACATTAATAAGCGGAATATGTGAGCATATCCTAATTATCTAAAACGATAGTTTTCAAGCTATGCTTGAAAACAATACAAAAGATACAACATTCATAAAAAATAAAAGTTATTTATTTTTCTAAAATGTATATTTAGTTCTTTATTTTATTCACTTAACTTCACTTTCAAAAGATAACGATTCTGAGATTCACCTTAAAGTATCTGGAAAATGTAAGTTTAAATGAAGACGAAACAATGATTAACAGTTAATTGATGAAGGTTATTGCATAACACATGTAAAACTTACAATTATACATATCAAATTACTTCTGTATGCACGGAGGTTTTAATTTGAGTGTCGTTATATTAGGTAAAATTGGATATCATGGCCGAATGTCCTTTGATCAAAGTGATTCGAAAAATGCTACCCCGAGTCCTTGATACTAATAATGTTTATGACGATATAACTTTTCTAAAATTCAAAATAGAAACAAAGTTCCAATCAGGAATGTTACTATAAATTGATTGATTGCATTGATTACTATAAATTGATTGATTGTATTGATGGAATAACAACATATAGATCAAGCAATATGATATATTAACACTAAATTTAGCACTCAAATGTCAACAAGACTATCCAATGACAGTGTGCCACACCTTGCACAGCTAAATATAACCCTTATAACTACAAAAAAAATATCATGTTTATTAGGCAAAATAAACACCCTTTTTCTAGAGCCCCCCTCCCTTGAGTGTTCTTTCGAGATACACAAATATTTATCTACCTGTGCGCCAGGGGACAATCTCGAGGAATTTTACCAAATTTCGCACCCCGACTGCGACAGTTTTTCGACAAAATGAGTGCGATATGGTGCATGATTTCAAAATTCTGGTCAGAATGTTTATCTGTCATTTTTATTGGTTACACTTATTGAATGTTATTACGTATAAAAACATAAGTTTCAAACATCAAAAATAGTACTATAATCGTTTACAATAAATGGTGATAATTTTTATATAATATTTCATATTTTGCATTTTTTAATGTTTATATTTCCTATTTTGTTTTACATCAATATAAAAAAGCACTTTTATGATTTCAGCATTGTCGCATTTAATTTTCACTGTCGCACATATTTCAAAATGTTCGCACAGTTTGTCCAAAATCCCCGTATGCAAAGTGAAAAACAATGCGACACATAACCTGTAAATATTTTACAAAGCCAATCAAGTTAATAGCATTATATAAACGCATTATTGGATATATGATTTTTTCATATCAATATAATGGTGTGCAAATTTGATATATTAATTTGGTCTTATTTTAAAGCCGAACCGCGATTATTTGAATTTGACGTAACAATCACGTGTGTAGAACACCATCGACTACAGATATTTTACTTTAATAAAGTAGGAAAAATATGCAGCTATATGTATTTCAATGAATTAATAGAATGGTGTCTAGATTTGTGCATCAAAAGCCGCAGAATCACGTGACGTAAACAAACTACTAAGAACTTGTTTTATCTTTATCGTTCACCAATAGGACGAAAGCCGCATAAAAAATGGCTTAAAATAATTTTTTATAAGCGCTTATATAAGCACAATTGCTTACATAAGCACAACTGGAATGCACAAGGCCCTAAAGAACAAGTTTTAAAAAGTTAAAATCGGTCCACAAACATGAGAGGAGTAGCGAATAAATAAACAAATATATATATTTATCAATAACGGAAAAGCAGTGACACAACCCCGGTTTGCTTCGCAAAATTTTCGAAGCCACCATATTTCGGGTATAATAGCAACATAAAGTCCAATAACAGTTACAAATATTCATCAGTAAAGCTTAATTTCTTAACATTCCATATTAAATCAAAATAAAATACTAATAATATAGCGTTATTAAAGCTTTTTGTATGCATGTCGGAGATGATTTTCATCTTTGAGTTTCAATGTAAGTTTACATATGGAAACTTGCTAAGCTTGGCGAGTAATATTTTCTTAACAAATAGACATTTAACAACTTATCATTAACCATTACCATTAATTAAGTATATTCTTTATAATTTTATTTTAAAATCCTAGAAATTGTTGTTAAAACAATTTTAATAATTTGGTAATCATATTTGGACGAAGAACAAAGTATATCAATGATAGTGTATTCTTAACATAATATGACTGACATATAACATTTTGTTACAACTAAAATATAACACTTACCGCTTTAAGAACTTTGAATCTTCATGTGAAGTCTCCAAAACATCGGTTTACTTTGTTGACAGCGTATCCAACATGCCTGTTTTATATTCGTGTTTGACGTAATGAGAATGCCACGTGATGAAATGCTTGCCAATCCGATGTGATCCAAATATATAGACATCTTATGAATTACATCTACCACATGATTGAATGCTTGCCAAAACAATATGATTTATTGTCCCTTAGCTAATATTTTGATTTTATAAATAGCAGCATGGTTATAAGGTGTGCAAATCAATATTTTTATATAAAAATCATAGCATTTAATATGTTTCGAAATGTATTCAAATAGAGAATGAAAATAATTATCGATAACGTTGAATATAAAAACATTGCATGATTTACAACTTACGTATATATGTTACCGCCAATCTGTGTTCCTTGTAATTGTCTTTTTACTTTTGTGATCCTTCTCCAGACGCCCTGATTGCATCAATGGTTAATCCATGAAAGGGCACCACAGATTAAATCAATCGTTTGATAGAATCGTAATTAGAACACATCACCAACTGTGAGATTGATCAAAGCAGCGCCGATCGAAGACAATTACATCTAAGATACCTTACAAGTTGTGTGAAAGAATTTGTAACATGACCTCACTTGCATGAAAAATATAATTGATATTATTGTTGTAATAACATTTTTATTGATATTATAGTTTTATTCTGTTAAATCTTTAAATCCACCCCCAAAAACCTCATATGAATATTTCAGCCAATCTGTGGTAAAATTCATGTCTCCATTTCAGCCAATCTGCAGTTTGGCTGGAAAATATCCAGCCGATCTGCAGTTTGGCTGATTGAACCAGCCAATCTGTGGTTTGACACAGATTGGCTGAATCGGTCTAGCCAAACTACAGATTGGCTAGGACAACAGATTGGCGGTAACATATATATTTACGTATATATATTTACGTATATATATTTATGATAATTCTCGAAAAAATGTAATCATACAATGACAAAAATAGAAAAAAAAATAATTTACTATGTTTTACACTTGTTTCTATTTCTTCGACACATGGATAAGTAGTTTAACCTAGAAATAACCGTTTCTGCTTTAGGGGGCGCATTTTCAAGTAGATCAGTGAAGCTGATTAGGTCCTCCGCTACTTCAACAACAGTTGAAATTTGAAAAAAAAACATAGGAAATCAAATAAGAACATCAAGAAAAATCCATCGAAGGATTATCTTTCTCACAACGTTTTTCTCACAACGTTTTTCTCACAACGTTTTTCTCACGTCTTTCTCACAACGTCATTCTAATAACGTCTTTCTCACAATGTATTTCTCAAAACGTGTTTCTCACAACGTCTTTCTCACAACGTCTTCTCACATAGGTTTCCTTACATATCTGTAGTCCTCAAAACATCACGATATACGAGTTATCTTTCTTAATGTGCCAAGTTCCCAAAATAACTATTTTTCAAAATATCGCAAACATTCACATTAGTTAGATTAAAAAAATACGCCTAAGCACAGCTCCAATATATGTTCTAACTATTTGCAAATGGAAAACAAAATCCATTCTAATTTTTATGAGTTTTCAAAAAATAATTCGCCTAAGCACATCTCCAATATATTTTTGGTCCATGTGCCAAAGGAAAACAAAATCCATCGAGGGATAAGCGAGCCCTCGTTCGTACAAACTATCATCAATAATCACGCAAAGTGCCCAAAATCACATTTTTTTTCAAAATTTCGCCAAATTCCAATTGTTTAGATTTTTCAAAAATAACACGCCTAAACACAGCTCCAATATATCTTTGTTTTATGTGCCAAAGGAAAATAAAATCCATCGAGGGACAAGCGAGCACTCGTCCGAACAAAGTAGTGCACCTAAGTGTCGACAGACGGACAAACGGACATGGTTCATTAGTCTTATAATTCTATTGAATGTAAAAAAAACTTTTGATTTTTTTTTTGATAGCTCAATTATTTGTTGTAGTGACGGACGGACAGAACTGAATACTATAGTCCTCCGCTTCGCGCTAACGCGGCGGTGGAGGACTAATAAGTGAGTCGTTTACTTGAAGTATTTCCGAGAAACGAAACTGTTTTACATGTCTGTGTCGAGATCATACTCAGTGCGTATGAACTATATGCTGACCTAGATTATACGTTAAAGAGCATTGGGGTACATATGTTTAAATACATCTAACAAGAATCAAACACTTATTGCTGAGTCAGCCTTTAAACTGTTTTTTTTTCGAAAAACACTACACATATTTCTATCAAATCTGGTTGCAACATAAATTTAAATTAATCCTAGAACTCTTAAATGAGGATTTAAGATTATACTTAAGCCAAGCTTTAAATTAGTAATTGATAATATGAATCACATTGTTTTAGCAGGCGATAATGACGCAATAATAACACAACGTGATTAGTATATATTGGAATATTGCAGAGCATTAACAATACAATAAAGCACTAATAAACTATTGAATTGACTCCAATAAAAGACAGACGATGTCCGATAAATGTTTGAGCTTCACTTTGTATTTCAGTTTCATTGATAATAAAATTTCTAATCTAATGTACAAATAAAAATTAGAACTCGTAAAATATTATCGTTCTAAGCGGAGCCGCCTAACACCACAGGATAAAGTAGGATAGTAGCACTGGTTATAATTTTAGCAGAATAATATTAACAGTCTATCTTTCAATAGACATATAAAATGTTTATTACGTAGGCGTTGTGGTTATTCAAAAGACACTCCAGAAAAATGATTGGAATCATATAAAAGTGAAAAAAATGGCATATTATGAATCGAAATTCACTTAATGCACCGATTTGGTAATCATGTTATTCAGAGCACTTATATAACATAGCTCTTTGGAATTTAGCCCTTAGATTAGTCATATCTCATAACAGATTAGTCAAATTGATAGGCTGAGAGTCAATACCTTATTGTTGCACAAAACGCATGTGGTAAAGGAACTAACCGGACACAAACAAACAAATGATCATACGATTATATAAAGGTTAATGTATGCAGGAAACACCTAGAAAGAATGTCATAGATAAACTGAATCATGCCATTGTATGTATGAAAACAAATATGTGTGTTGATATTGTGGGGTTTCTCAATCAAAATATGTATGATTATTACTCAAACTGCACCACTACAGCGTCAGAAGGATAGATCAACAAATATATATGTAATGGTCCCTTCTACGGAATGTAAAGTAAACAACCTCTCTCGAAGCACATATAAGATACATGTATGTGTTTTCATATAACTTATTGAATGAGTATAAACATTTCATTTGTATATGCTAATTCTGTATTGTGCATTTTGGGGGTCTTGGCTCTAAGTAGGCACTGTGTGAAATAATATCCAAAAGAAAATAGTTAATATTTACGAACATAAAAGTACATTCAATCGTACAATACCAAAATAGAAGAATTAGCACTGGGTGGACTAATAGATGAATTACAATTTGATTAACCAGAGGCATTGTTGCTATAGCTACATACGCTTTGATATTAATATTGTAATTTCAAGGACAATTTGTCACACTCATTATATAATTTAGAATAGACAACCCAGGCCTCAAATTAGTCCGCGTGCAGGTCATGCACGTTCCTTCAATGCCTCTTTATGGAGTGACATTGAATATACTACGGTTTATGAAAAATACATATCGATCCAATATATACTTGACTTAGATGCTCAGGACACTTCGTCCCCTCACTCTCTCCAGACGGCTGACTGTACGCCAATCACCACGGTCCGATGCTCTGCAATCTGCGGTAGCAATGGGGAGCCCTGTGTCTTCACGCACCTAAGCGATCCATTTCTTGTGTGGCCTGCCTCGCGGTCTTGGATTTGAGAAATCTTCTCGGTAGGCTTTGGCGACATAATTTTCAGGGGGCGTCTTGTGACGTGGCCAAACCATCTCAGCCGATTTTGCTTTACCACTTCAGTGATTGTGTTTTTCATCTGAAGGGCTTTGCGGATGTTCTCGTTTCTCAGCCTTTCTCTGCGCTTCACCCCTAGGATGGCTTTTAGGCAGCGCATTTCGAAGACCTCGAGTCTGCGCGTTTCGCTCGATCTGAGGGTCCATGTTTCGGATGCGTATGTGGCTATGGGCACTATTAGGGCATTGTAAAGGCGTGTCTTTAGGACATTGCTTATTGACTTCTATTTCCCAATATATAGGTGTGTGTTATTTATTATGTCTGAGACCTTGATTAAAGTTCTCAATTGTTTAAAGAAGAAATGTATGTAAGGATTTCATTTCGTGTTAAATGTATAAAATTGCAGCGATACTTGTATATATTTAGTTTACAAATCAAGTTTTCAAAATTATATTTCATGGCTATCACTAAAGTGTCACTTATAATGCTAACAAACCACATATGTTCTTAGAATAGTAAATACTCTTAAATAATCGCCATGTTTCTCAAACACCTTGACCTTGTATCTTTTAATCAGCATATAAAATTGAGTTATTGTCGTTTCATAGGGTTTCAGGCTGTGTTGGTAAAGTTTTTATCTTTTAAATAATCTCCCTCCCCGCTTCTGAAACACTGTAATTGGATAGGCAATCTTTTGATAAGCAAAGATAATCAAGTTATCATTGTTTCACATTTGATAAAGGAATATCACTTAAATATCTTCAAAATCTGGGCCCCTTTTTGCCTTAGCAGCATCTGGTTAGCATTTTCCTCATGAACTTTTACGGTTTCTTAGTAACACATTCTTATTGAAATTTTGTGAAATTATGAATATGTCATACACACAAAAATATACTTTTTTTATCACTCAAACAATATATGTTTTTGTCCTAAAATATACGAAATCTGTGATAAAAAATTGCAACCAAAGGCTGTTATTTACAAAAACATTACACATAGGTTCATAGGCAGAGATAGATAAAACAGATGGTAAAATAATGCAAACACGAGACAGAAGGATTTTGGAAAGGATATAACCGTACGTTTGTTTTTGGGTGGATGGGGGGGGGGAGTATGGAGCCAGAAGTTCTAATAATATAAGGAAAAACATTCAAGGAGTCAAATCTACCGTGTACAATAATATGCTCCAGTAAAACTTGCATAACAGATGGATTAAATGAGCTATTCTTAGTCACTAATCTGTTCGATTTGGCAGGTATTTACATTAATAACAGATCTTATAACAGGTGTGTTCACCTCCTACCAAGATAATACCGTTCAAAACATGACATAAGAAAATCATTATTCAATGGAATTTGGCACGTATTTAAAGTAATAACAGCTATTGGGTTTAGTTCCTATCAAGATAATACCCATATCAACATTCTTAAATATCTTTGGTGTCAAATTTTAAATGTGAATCTAATGAATTAATGCTTTATTTCAATTATCATTTAATTATTAAAATACGATTGAGGAGCGCGATACGTCGGGTAAAATATAATAACAACCATAGGCACAATATATAAGAAGTTACTAACAACGGTAAATCAGTCAGTTACATGTTTGGATTTCTATTCTTATTCAAATGTTGTGCTCGAAATGAAGTAGTTTACTATCTGCTCACGTAAAGAAGTATAATGATCACTTGCAAACGCACTGAAGCGAATGCAAATTAAAATACCTTGACAAATACGTTTTAATTGTGTTTTTAAATGTGCGGCTTTGGTGTGAATCTATATATGATTTTTTTAATTTTTTAAAATTTTAATGCCATATTGGTACATTAAAACACGATTTATATGGTACAAATATGTATTTGTCTGCATTTAAAGCTATGTTGCCATAGCTTTGGTCCGTTTCACACATGAAAGAAAGAAGCGCAATTTTAAGATATAATTAAACAAGACTGTCCAAGGACAGTGTGCCACACCTTGCTTAAAGTTAAGAAGTAAATGGATGAAAACAAGTCGAGAGTTGAACCTTTTATGCAAACGTATATTTTGACAATCAATGCAAGAAGGTGTTCAATGACGTATTCAAAAAGATATCACATAACATTCACATTAAGTGGAAGGTTCACAGGTAATCCTAAGGATGAGTCGTTCAAAGCATCAGTTTATTCAACAAGTAAAGGACGTTGTACATGTATATTCGAAAAACTTTTATTTCAATTTGTTTTTCCAATAAAACCCCCTTGAACTCAAATAGAAGTTAAGCTATTCTAAAGGGAATTATTCATATATTTAACCAAAAAGGTATATTCGATTTTGCTTGCTTTACGTCACATCCGTGTCTATTAGTTCACCTTCGTATACCCTCCATTCAAGTTAACAAGTAATATCATTAAAATTATATTCAAGAACCAAAATTCTTATGTCTTTTTGATCATCCAAGCATTATGGTGTGTAAAATTGGTACCCCGCACAGCAAAACAATTTCGATTGTTACGTCATAATCACATAATGGCAGCATAAGTGAACACACGCATATAATATAATGTTTAAATGGTAAGATATAAGCACTGATATCTTTGCTTATATAAGCAAAATAATCATAATCTACCAGAAATTAAATGGCCAAGCTCTCAAGGAATACTTAGAACCAAGTTTCATAAAAATCGGCCTACAACTTACGGAGGAGTAGCATTTTGAAAAACAAGTTAACGAACTAAACAAATAAATAAATATATATATAACTAAATCAATAACGGTGAAGCGGTGGTACAATCCACGTCTTGCGAGGCAAGCCGTGGCTAAAAATAGAAAATGCATAGAAGGATTAATAAAAGAGGCGACAATACGGTTCCATTGTCATTTTGGAAAGAAATGTGTTTTTCAATAGATAAACATGAAATTTTTCCGTTTCATTTTTTTTTTGCTTGTATTTTCATTTAAGGTTTTTTCTTTCTCTTTGGACAGCATTTTTTCTAAACGCATGCGGGTGACAATATTGCAGGTCCTCTGTGTCACTTAAGCTTATTATAGAGTGAAAAGACTTATCCGTTCTTGATATATCGCCTAAACATTGAAATTATATTTTTGCCAACATGGAAATCTATAATCGATCACCCGCCAACTGCAGTTTAATCGTATTCGGCGGAAAATACCAAATGGTGCAGACAGTTAAGCGCTTTTGTAGGCGAATATAGAGCATGTAAGTTACCGAAATTACCGATGTATTACCCGCACTGGTGTATAACCCGCACCCTCGAAAATGGGAGGAATATGTTTTCTAAATCTGTGTATAACCTGTACCGGTGTATAGCCCGCACCCTTAAAATTTGAAGAAAAAAATTGTCGATTTACATCGAAATAAAATATTAATACAATTCAGTGAAATACTTTAACTGTAATTTATTAAAAAGTACCTTAAATATCAATTATTTTAAAGAATGATTTTACTTTTCCCTTTTAATTCCCCCTCTTTTCACAACTAATAAAACACTCCTATCCCATATCTGTCATAAACCCAAAATTGTCTCCTTGGTAAATGCATCTGACATGATAAGGCTATACAAAGCAAATACACATCTCAAGGTCACCCAGCATCTTATCAATGATACTCATTCTTCATTCAGTGTCGCTCGCTAATCTCTGAGCATAATTGATCCTCTGATTGTGTAACAACAAAACTCCACTTGTTAATTAATTCATATTATAAGGCTAAATCTTAAAATGATCGTTTTATGTTTTTGCATTCGGTGTATTACTCGCACCGGTGTATAACTCGCACCCATGTGTTTCGTTTGTAAAATCGGTGTATAACCCGCGGGTTATACACCGGTAATTACGGTACTCAATTCTCGAAACATCACCGGAACAATGATTATCCGCTGAAGACTGTTTATCCCCGCTATTTAGTTCAAAATGTCATGCTTTCCCGGACCCAAGATAATTGGCTTGACAATGCATGGCAAATCCTAAACATATGAAAGAAGGAAGACAAAAGGCGATCGAAGTGTTTTTAAGCATTTGTACCTCATGTCAGCTTTCTATATTTAATAAACAATTGTTCTTAAGTATTTTGTTAAGTGGGTTTGAAAAATTTGTCATTATATTTTATCTTAGTTAAATATAAAATTTGTACATGGCGGCCACAATTGTACAATCGTCCCAAATAGCACACGCCATAATGAGGTGACCATATAGAAGCTGTGATTTAAGGTTGAAAGTTCTTCAACCAAAACTGTGAGAGGAGACAGATTTCGAATTGATCGTTTGCAAAATAACTTACAAAATAACTCATGGCGGACCACACCAACCGATATCTCAGACGCAGTTTTCGTCTCTCTCTCTTGGATGTTATTACAAAAAGGTGAAACCTACTTCAATATTACAATTAATGCTTTTGAAGTTTTATCTTTACGTCAGAACAAGATTCTTTTCTATATAATCGTTAATAAATAAAACTATATACACAGTAGATTACTTAAATACAGTACATTGTAACATATTAAGATGCGAGATAAAATATATACACAATATTAGAACAAAAGTACATTAAATATCACAGTTTGTTTTTCGTAATATTGAGGGAAGCAGACGACACAGCGATAACAGCAGAAAACGAGAATGAGCTACAAATACTGGCCGAAAGGGTAAATAAAGAGGGGAAGGATTTCGGCATGAAGATGAACATAAAAAAGACAAAGACCATGGTAGTAAGCAGAAAAGGCGAAATACCCAAAGTTATAATCCATCTAGAGGTTGAACAAGTCAGCAAATTTGTGTATTTGGGCGAGCTGATTACCGAAAACGGAAAGAGTGAAGAGGAGATCCGCAGAGGAATAGAAATCGCGAGAAAGTCATTCAGCAAAATGCGAACGATAATGACGAATCCTAAGATCTCTATACCAGTAAGACCAAGATTCATAAAATGCGATGTCTGGTCAACATTGCTGTATGGAGTCGAGACGTGGACCATTAGCAAAATGTCACAGCAGCGCCTGGAAGCATTCGAAATGTGGACTCTGAGGCGCAT
>LQRL01055069.1:25895-38921 GCA_001703475.1 Hydroides elegans
ATACGAGGAAGTGATTCGTATCGCAGGTACCAAAAGGTCTCTACTAGAAACGGTAAAGAAGAGAAAGCTGTCATTGTTTGGGCATGTCATGCGACATGACTCCCTGCAAAGAGATCTACTTGAGGGCATGGTCGAGGGCAAGCGCGGAAGAGGGAGGCCAAGACTGCAATGGAGTGACAACATCACCCAATGGACCGGCCTCACCTTCGAGAAGGCCAAGCGTACTGCCCAAGACCGAAAGAGATGGAGGTTCGTGACCGGCAACGTCAATCGGCACGCCACTTGGTAAGGTAATATTAAAAAAAAAACTAAGTATATTTTCTTTACGTAATTAAATGAGTGTTAAAGAAGAAGAACAAGACTGTCCAAGGACAGTGTGCCACATCATGCACAGCTTCATTTCGATAAGGCAGAGCATAGAATCCCCATTCAATACACACAAATCTGAGATAGAGAGGGAGAGAGAGATTCTGACAGAGTGAGAGCTCGATCATGGTGGTCCTACCAAAATATGATATTTTCAAGACAGCTATAGCAAAGATTTCCTTTGAATTGCCATTATGTCTAGCAGACGAAATAGCTATATAGAACACAACCACAACAACGAAGTTGACCTTGATTATCATATCAAAACGATAGCCATATCAAACATAGACATCAGATATGCAAAGCCCCCAGCCTATGCAATATACATTCTTTATCACGAATATTTAATGATTATAAATAGTATGTGATATATTTTTGCCTTTCTCGCAACATCTTTCTCACAATGACTTTCTCAAAACGTCTTTCTCACAACGTCATGATCACACCGTTTCCTTACATATTCGCTCTCACAACGTCAAGATATATGCATAATCTTTTTCTATGTTCTATGTTAAGACCGCCGTAATTTCAAAAAATGTTGATCGATCAAACTGAAACCTAGTTTTGCTGTGTGATGTTTCACATCTTTAGAACAAAATTCAAAGTGCCGCGGACCATGTGCTTTTAAAACATCTCTATTTCTCATATTTTCCTCTAAGTTTGGATCCCCGGAATTTTGACAATCCTTGATCAATCAAACTGAAACTTCAACGAGACACATCTGAAATATATAT
Organism: Hydroides elegans; assembly: GCA_001703475.1. Taxonomy (NCBI): domain Eukaryota; kingdom Metazoa; phylum Annelida; class Polychaeta; order Sabellida; family Serpulidae; genus Hydroides; species Hydroides elegans. Next base: position 26,996 of record LQRL01055069.1, read on the forward strand.
TTTTTCACTGTGTGAAGTTTTAGAACCCTATGACAACGGCTTCAGAACTCTTGGGAAAGCTTTCACAACAAAAAGCCGCGGAGATCAGTAAAAAACCCCAAATGTGCCCAGTTCGGACACCTGTGATTTCGCCAATATTTGGTCGTTCAAACTTGACGAGGCACATCTGCAATATATATATATATTTTCCATTGGGTGATGTTTCAGAACTCTAGGGTAAAGCTTTCACAACAACAAAGTGCCGCGGAAAAAGTGATGTGAAATACCCAAAGTTCGAACTCTTGTGATTTCGACAATTTTTGGTCGTTCAAACTGAAACCTCGACGAAGCATTTTTTCAATATGTATTATTTCACTGTATGAAGTTTCAGGACCTTAGGAAAACGGCCTTATACTAAAGTGCCGCGGACAAAAAATGTATCTAAAAATAACAGATAGACAAACGAACGGACGGAACGGGGTAAAACGTCAAAATATAGAATTTGAATATTACAATTATTATTAATTGCGAAATACATTAAGGTATTGTATTTATAGTTAAGTCATACAAATACAATTAGGAAGTACAAGCCAGACATACAGAAAATGCTAATTCAATCTAATAATCAACTTGATATAAAGTATGCTGCAATCACTTTGATAATGATGCAATAAATTCATGTTATCTGCATAAGGACAACAGCCGCAGGATCACGTGATGTAAGCAAACTCCAAGGAACTTGCATTATCGTTCACCAATACAGGGCGAAAGTCGTTTAAAGAGTGGATCAAAATGTTTTTTATTTTTTATAAGCGCTTATATAACAGGCGCGGATCCAGAAAATATTGAACCTGGGGGCGCAACTGTATGAATTATCAGGCTGAACCGGGGGGCGCAAATTTATTTTTTGGTCTTACATATAAGGGCGAACAGGGGGCGTGCGACGGGTGATTTATATGGTAAATTCGCGCCTGTATAAGCCAAAGTGCTTACAGAAGCACAACCGGAAGGTACAAGGCCCTAACGAACATCCGCAGTCAAATCGGTTCACAACTGTCGGAGGAGTAGCGAATTTGTTAAAAGTTAACGAACAAAACATCTTTAACGAACAAAATATCCATATGACTAAATCAATGACACCAAGTGGTAGTACAATTCATGTCTTGCATAGCAAGCCGTGGCTAATAACGAAGTCCTTTTGCTGCTCAAATGGATTCGGTGGATAAACGAATCAAATATAAAGTTAAATGATCGATCCGCAGCCCAAAACCTAAAAAAAAAATCCTTGACTTTTAATACTGGCAAATTCAGGTATATTTTTTAAGACAGACAATGGCATCCGAGCTGATACATTTTGATATACACAGACAATACATATTTGGCAATCTCTTAACGATAAACTTTACACACAACACTTAATCTTCAAAGTGATCAATAACATGATATCGCTCTAATTGTACCATGCAATGGAATTAATTGATATGTCGATTGCTCAATAATATACATGAATCCATGTATAATTTTAATGAAACATGACAGGTGAGGTAGAAGCTATTAAATTGAATACTGTTACTGTCATTTACAAAGCATGAATGGAACCAACGAAAAAAAATCTACAGACCTTTTTGGTTTGTTAAGGTTAAACAGCAACCGAAAAAAAAATCCAGATTTGTTTGGTTCGTTAGGTTTAGCAGTAACCGAGAAAAAACTCCAAGCTTTAACGGTTTGTTAAAGCATTGCAGTAGCCGTAGAGCTTGGCCGTGGCCCTAAATGTTGACGGAAGAATTGAAGGGTGGTGATCAATAACATGATATCGCTCAAATTGAACCATGCGATGGAATTAATTGATATGTCGATTGCTCATTGATATACATGTATCCATCTTTTATTTCATCAATTTGACAGGCGTGGTTGAAGCTACATCAATTAAATATGGATATCCTCATTAACCTAGCAATGATGGAATCCACAATTCGGAACCTTCCATACTCCGAACATCTATGGATTGTTAAGCCTGGCTGTAAACAAAAAACTCCTCCAGACTTTTACGATTCGTTAAAGCTTTGCAGTGACAGGGGATTTCCCCAAATGTTTGCGGAAGAAATCGAGCGTTGCGGTCCAGGCATGTTCTTGGGCTTGTGCATGCGGGGCAGGTGTGCCACCATGAAGCTGTGATACTCCTGTTTGGATAAAAACAAAACTTATGTATAGCCTTACTGGAGTGCATTTAAACAATCCGAAATTTGAAATCATGTTTGTGATACTGCCACTCAAGAAGTGTATCAAATAAGGACAGTAGAACCGCGATAACTCGAGTTCTTCGGAACTAAAGATTTACCTCGAGTTATCCGTGAGTTCGGGTCAACCGTGGTTTTATAAGACTAAAATATAAAAGATTGGACTTTGAAATTACATCGAGTTAACGGGTAATTCGAGTTAATCGTGCTCAAGTTAACGAGGTGCCACTTTACTTTCTAATTTCTATAGTCATGTAACAAAAATTGTTCGTATTCATAATAGTCGGTTTTACCATAAGTTATTACCCAAATACTTACCAACCATCTTGTGAATGCAAGCCCTGGTCAGCGGTATATAAGGCGGTTCGATTAAATGCCCGGCATCAGGATATTTATGCACTACGTAGTTGTGATTTCCAGCTTTTCTCAGCATTCCCGCTATCACATCGGCATGATAACTGCCCACGGTTTGGTCATCCATGCCTTGTAGCAATAAGACAGCGCCTTTGATTTGTTGTACCTGATAAATATGTAAAAAGATATGTATGGCTGAAAGTGCCAGAGTACTTTTAAGGAATACATACACTTCTGGCCGTTTTCACGTAACTTTAATTGCTTGATGGACTAGGAGGGGTTGGGAGGATGCGGGGGCTGGGGTCGCTATCAACAATGTTGTATTCAGTTGTAGATATCGCAAGAATCAGCCACTGCTTCAAACGTAAGTGCCAATAATTCCCAATTGGAAGCCAGAGGAATCGTATGATTGAAAACATTTCATTGAAAAGTATAGGAGAAATAACATTATTTATAACTGCAATTATCCAAACAAATTATTAACTCCGTTCTAATACAGAACCTAAAATAATGTTTCCACACCATTAATGCCGAGATCACCGACCCATTTCTTTACCATTTTTTACAAGGGCTTTATTAAGATTCTTCTCAAGTCTTGTTTTGAACTTGAATAAGGTATTGAAACAGATTATTGATTAAATCTTGATTAAGTTTAACCCATTAACCTCCTTGACACATACCGGAACAATGTCTGCATCTCCTCGATCCTCTAAAGCACCCTTGAGTATGAAACCCTCTTCACTGTAGTCAATCTTTTCCGGGTCGAACCTTATGCAATAAATGTATATGAAATAATGGCATTAAATAAATTAAATGAAGGAACCATCTACTAACGTCTAAAGAGTTAAATTCACTATTCTAAGATATATATTTATATCAGGGTAATACCGTCTTGTTTATAGAAAATAAATAGCTGTATATATGTTATTATGTAGAAGGATTTAACGAAATTTTGATATGATTACTATAGTAATGTGATATTGAACAACTTTAGTGACATTTCAATTGAACGACGATGATTTATCATGAAATTTTACACTCGCAAGTCGCAAGAAGTTTACTACAAATAGAGAAGTAGTTGACTTTTTTTTTAAGATTGTCAAAAGAACTCACTCCAAGACATTTATCTGTTCTCCGCGGTACGTATGGGCACCAATTTCGTAGAAATATGGGCAATTGATAGTAACACATGCACTTATCTATAAAATAAATACTATATTGATTTTTTTTCATATTGATATCTGTTTTCTCTCTAAAATGGTTGCATCCTATTTATTCTGGCACATCACTTTAATAAATACGTATACATGTACTTATTTACATTTATTCTTCTATTTCTCATTCATAAATGAGTATCGTCTTTATTCCTCAAAAAAAAGTAGAAGAACCTCAAACCTTTGGATTGTACGCAGCAGCATGAAGCGCCATTTCGCCGCCTTTTGATATTCCCAGAATCCCAAGACCACGTGTTGCGTCTACTCGATCGTGATTGGACAACCACTCAACTGCCTCCTATATGTTAGAGAAACAAAACATATATCTTTCAATGTGAATTTATATAGGTTACGTAAACTACATGTATTTTAAAACAGTAATGCCCCTGCGTTAAGATTTATATATGAAATAGCATTACAAAGATAATAAATTAAAAACTATTTTCTTTGAATCCGGCATATGAGATTACGTATTTAGATAGCTGTGCTATATCTTGTCATATAAATTAACCATGCATTCATACAAATTTAATATATAGGCTCTACACATTTTTTATAAATTCTAAAGTACATAAGAATCACATAACAATACACAAACATACATCAAAGTAATCCAGCTCTAGGTTAGAGAAATTTGGCAGGTCATCATACAATGCATAAGCAAGAGCCAACGTGACATAGCCATGGCTTGCTAGTAAGGCTGCTCGGAATTCAATAAGACCGCCCGTGGTACCGAACACATCTATAACACCTGGGCAACGGGCTCCGCCTGAAATTAAAATATTTAAAAATCGTGTTAAACTACGATGTCATTTTTATTTTAATTGACTGGGGTTAAGTGTCATACGATGATTTTAAGTGTAGGCTACATATCATATGTGCTAGCCGTCAGAATCAAACCATGCAACGCAAAACCAAACAAACTTCAGTCGACGAGTTCTAATTCAAATCTGATTTAAAGGTAAAGATTTGATGTGGTCAGACAGAAATCATAAAAAAATGTAATAATCAGTCCTACATTGAGACTATACATGTGAAGATAAATGATCAGTGATAACCACAAACAGATAACCACAAATAGAAAACAGATTACCTACCTTTTGGAACAAACAAGGTTCCTCTTATTCGCCCCACTTTCACTGGTATTCGTTCAACGTGCTCGCTAAGAAACCAGCGCTCTATTGTTGTGCGACACAGCGCATCGATATTTTCTACTTGTGATTTTGAATGTATCTGTATTATGAAATCATATAATGTATACATATATAGAAAAAGCTCATCAAATTTAAATGTAACTCAAAGTGACCATATTTAAATATTCATTCACTTTTCAGCGAAACAATCGCGTTTTGAAATAATCGAATTCCAACTTTAAAAATGTAACAGATTTGTTAAAATTCTGTCAGTAACACTTTCATCAACAATGAAATTGTCGACTGCATATAAAATGATTTAATAGAAATGAAATATTTGAGATTTTGATAAACATTTTCAACGTTGTTCTATCTTAATATTCATTGTTATCATTCTTTTCAGTTGTGCGTTTGACATCGGTAAAACAATAAGTTACTTGAAAAAAAATCAAAAGTCGTGAAATATATAAACCTCTTGGAACTGGTCGACTACGCCCATGTGTATTCGAAATGGTTGCGTGATGTCTTTCTTCATCATGCGAGTGCCAGGTGGGCAGTCCCTCGTTGGTACCATACTCCATATAAGACCCATGCCGTCACGACCTGAAACAAGAAGACATTAGAATAAAATGAATTGGTGGCTCTTTTTACACAAATTACTTTAGAGAAGCAGGCAAAGCATTCGAGAAAACTCAAAACTGTTTTTATTATCCGTTAAGTATTTATGTAGTACCCCATGTCATATTATTTTGGTTGCTATTGCGAATTTGGAAATTTTAACAATTTCGATTGATCGCCAGTAAACATACATAATATGGGATCATGTTTTTATCTCATTTGAAGCAATATGAAAATATAATTGACTGATCATTCCGCATACACTTAGAACTCATTTAATAAATTTCCATAATCAACTTCAAGGCAAAACACTTTTAACTGTTAAAATAGTTTATTTTCCGAGATTTAAACAAAGCAATCACTTTTCCTGAAGTGTGTTGTCGAGACATCAAATAATTTTAGCACTATAGATGACTTGAATAATACATTTGGAAGGTACTAAGCTGGCATAAGAAAGAAAAGCATGGACTTACCTTGGTAAGTACCGCCAATGGATGGCATTTCTGAAAGATGCACTTCTCCATTATCATTGGATGTGAAATGTGCATGAGACATGTAAATGGCCGGTGGTTCTTCCAAGAGCGCGAAAACTGTGACCTTTGAAAATAGAAAAAAAACGGTCAATTTTGTATGAATTAAAATAAAATGAATATAAAGATGCACTGATGCAACCGACTTCAAAACATTGTGCTATCAAATGATGGTGTCAATTTTGTCTCCCACTTTTTTTCAGATATTTGATTTTTATCAATGACTTTTATCATTCCATACTCACATTCTGATTCTTTTGTAAATTAGTGATAGAGATGTCGATTCTTTCGTCAACTAAGGCGGTTGGTCTATTTACTGTGAATGTACATTGAGAAGACATATTTCTCATGAGCAGGTCGACCTGTTAAAGTAATGTATGAATATACCTGTTTCAGTAATATACAAATAATTATATTTTCATATAATCGAGTTTAAATGTGTATAGCGTATAACATGGTTAAAACCCTATAGGCTTCTCTTATTAGCGTAACACTATTAGTACTAATATATTTAGAAAATATGAAAGTGTTCTCTTTAATAGTTAATTAGTTATTTCATAATTGCTACGCACAAAATTGCTTAAACTTACGGTAACCCATGGAATGATGTCTCTTACTGTGCCGACTATCAAAAGGAAAAAAAAGTTAAATACATTCAACGAGGATAGTATCTTAACCAAACAAATATGTTTGGGTAATGATAATTTTTTCTTTAAAATAAAGAAATACAAATATTATCGGGTCACCGGGTTTCCAAAAGACGGTGGCCCGACCGAGAACCCGCTGACCTGAATCACATTTCATAAATCATAAAGATGTAATCTGGGGTACCCTTGTACACAAAATCGTCATCTTAAACCACATATTTGCCCAGATTTACTGCGGAAACGACATTCGCATATGAAGTTTAATTTTTTGTTTGATATCCTGGCGTGCGGGCGCCGAAGGCGCGAGCGCAATTTTTTTACGGAAGCTTATTATGAAATGTTATCTATCGAGCATTGAAAAGGTTAAAGAAAAGGTTAAAGAAACGATATTCGCACAGCCAAATAAACTTTGGTGTACTTGACCGCTAAGGAGCACCCATATGTAGTGAAAAGCAACAGCCAGTGTGAAAAATATTTCTTTAAAAAAAAATCCAAATAAAGGAAGATATATTTATCAAACGTTCTCATGTAGGCCTACGTGTCAATCGTTTTCGAAGAAAAGCAATAATACCTGATCACCAAGTCACTCTCTATAGCAATAATGGTTTTATATCATAATCTGATATGTATATTAATAATATATAAATTGTGCTTTTAAAAAATGGCGGTGGCCATTTGAGCCACTGGATTTTGAAACCCGATGCCCGATGAGTTTTAGGGGGCCATTGGCCACCGCTTATTTCTTACAGGATAACTTACAGGATCTCTTCTGGACGCAGGTCCATATAGACCTCTATATCCAGATCTCTTTTTTATTTTTGATTTGTATGTATTCTGTGCGCATACACTTAGCGGTGCTGTGTATTCATACTTAAACTCAGCATTTCTCCAGTAGGCATCGAGGTTTCGTTTAAATGCGATGAGGTTCTTAGACTCTACTACATGATTAGGTAGCTCGTTCCACAGGTTTACCACTCTATGCGTGAAGAAGAACTTTCGAACGTCCTTTGAACATCGTTGTTTTAGAATCTTAAGATTGTGCCCACGAGATACACCATTGTTTATTGAAACCATCGGATTTATGCCTTTGTTGATTGCCTTCATTTCCTTGAACATCTCTATCATGTCGCCCCTGGCGCGTCGATAGACTAGGGTTGGTAACTTCAACTTCTTTAATCTGTCAAAATAAGGCATCTTGTTGAGTGTTGGTATCATCTTGGTTGCTCTTCTTTGTACATTTTCTTATGCCGTAACATCCTTTCGTTTGTGGGGGTTCCAAACGGCGTTGGCATATTCGAGGTCTTACGATGGCCTTAAATAGGCATTAAAACATCTCTTCGTCTAAGTCGATAAACGCACACCGTATCATACCGCTTGTTCGGTTCGCTTTATTTATTTTGTCTTGTATGTGCGTTTCAAATGACAGTTCTTGATCATTTTCAACCCCGAGGTCTTTCATGTCGGTGACGATTTCCAAGTCATGAATAGTGCCATGACAGTTGAGACTGTAACATGTTGTGAGTTTTCGCTTGCCAAGCGTTAGTACCTTACATTTTTCAGGGTGAAAATTAAGCAGCCATTTATCCGACCATGATTGTAGTGCATTTAGATATCTGTAGAATCATCTCATCGGCTTGATTTGCTATGTTACGGTACAGCTTAGTGTCATCGGCAAATAGGTAGGCAGAACTTTGCACGTCATTTGGTAGGCCGTTGATATAGATTATAAAGAGAATGGGGCCGAGCACACTGCCTTGTGAGATGCCGCTTGTGACTTCTCCCCATGAGGAGAAACAGTTGTTGACTGATACTCTTTGTTTCCTGTTAGATAGGAAATCAGTGATCCACCCCAGGACATGCCAATCGATGCCGTAACTCTTCACTTTGTGGAGCAGCCTTTGATGCGGGACTTGATCGAAAGCCTTCATGAAATCCATATAGATGACATCCACCTGGCCACTGTTATCCATTTTTTTTTCAGTCCAATCATCGAGAACCTTGAGTAATTGAAGTCTAGTTGACTTTCCAGTTATGAATCCATACTTATTTGGGCTAAACAGTCGATTATTGTCCATGTGATTTATTAACTTGTCTCTGATCTGGATTCTAATATTTTCCCAACAATGCTAGCGAGACTGATAGGTCGATAGTTATTAGGATGTTTTCTATCCCCCTTTTTAAAGATAGCAGACACATGAGCGTGTTTTCATTGCGCAGCTAGATGGTCTGAACTGAGTGACTTGTTGTTTATCATCGAGAGAGACTTTGCTAGTGCATCGGCAGTTTCTTTTAGATCATTATTTCGGATATTACGATGAGACGGACAGTCTGGCAGACAAAAACTCAAAGTAAATGAGAAAATGGATAATGGATGCGATGGCTTAGCTCTAAATGGCCAGGTGGGTTACACTCCACCTGGCTGTCGATAGCAGACCAACGTAAAGGGCTATTTATAGCCAGACCGTAAACAGTTTTTTTTCAGTTCTTTGCAGTGGGCGATAATATAAGAATATGCGCCTAAAAGATCATTATTCTAAGAATCTGTAGTCAAACATCACATGGAAATATTGATATCGAGTTAAATAATTGGGATTCATACACCGACTAGAATGCCATACCCGTAATTTTGATAAATACCTTTGATAACCAATTTGTTTTACTTTTGGAACCAGTGAATATTTCAGACTTTGACAATTTGGAACCAGTTATATTGGCGTATTCTGTCTTTTGAATGTCACGGAAAGTTCGCCGGGGCTTCTAAGATATATAAATAAGACAAATTGCGGGATTTAATGATTTGGATATTTAGATGCATTCATTAATATTAAAAAAGTATATTTGAATATTTTCGGAACCACCTTAGGTGAATTGAAATATGTTATTAGCAATTTTTCCTCATTTCTCTGCTGGTTGGCTTAAAATATTCCAAACAAACTTTTAGTCAAACAACATACCTCTATTATATTTAATATTCCAGAATGAATTCTTACAAGCTTGCTCGACATGTCCTTTGCCATGATTAAATATATCACCACGTCTTTGCACTTGATTGATAAACTTAGCGCTCATTTGGCTCAAGTATCGTTCGCATTTTAATTTTATTATTATAAGGATTTAAATCACTTTTTGGTCGATTATCTGTAAAATCACAAATTTTACTTTAGAAATTTCCATTTATCAAGGGCACCCCAAGATCTAACAGGAGAACCCATCGGTTTATTCTGTGAGATATCTCTTCTGCTTTGAAATACTCCTTGATGGCATATTCACAGAACATAACATACATGGAAATTATATTCTTATTTCATAGCAAGAAATAAGGTTCATAAGATAAACAGTTTATATTATAAACTCTATATTGAACAAATAAGGTTTGAACCCTGGGAATTTATTATTATCATTTTATTATTATTTGGTTCTTATATAGCGCATAATCAAAAACAACCGTTATGTTCTACGTGCTTTACAATTATAAAAGTGTTAATGAAAATACATTATAGCTGCTACTCATAGACAATGTATACATATAAAAACTGTTTTAAAATGACTATTATTATAACATGTCTAGCTACGCTGTTGACAATTTTACTTTGACTAGACTAAGACTAATAAGCTTTTCTAAAAATGCGTGTTTTGAGTTTGCATTTAAAATCTAAGATATTTTCACAGTTTCTAAGTTTGATTTGTAACTCGTTCCAAATCTTTGAAGCAGTTGAGGCGAATACTCGATCCCGGCCGTTTCAACCTTGTCTTAGGAATGTCCAGGGGTTTCTTGTGAGCGGACCGTACGGAACGTTCACTTTTGAGCGGTTGAGTAAATACTTAAGAAATTTGGGTCCGTTTCCATACCGTACAGTGAAGGTTATGACGGCTATTTTGTAGTTAATCCTTTCACGTACAGGTAACCAGTGGAGTTTTTACAAACATGACTCACACGATCGTATTTCTTGAGCCGATACACGATTCTGGTCGCCGCATTTTGAACCTTTTGTAACTTGTTGAGATTTTCATTGGAAATCGCAATGAGCAGACTGTTACAATAGTCTATGTGCGACATGACCAGTGCCTGAACAAGGGCTTTGGTCGCGTTAAGCGTAAGGCATGATCGAATGGCTTTGATGCGTTTGAGGTTGGTGTAGCACTTTTTGAGTTTATGCTTGATTTGTATGTCTATCTTCAGTTGATTATCAAGCATTACTCCGAGGTCGCGTACACAGATACTTGCTTTGATGATGTCGTTGCCTATGCATACCTCCTGGAACGACAGTTTAAAGAGCTGTGCTTTTGTTCCAAATGGAATGAATTTGGTCTTATTAACGTTGAGTTTCAAGCGGTTTGCTGTCATACAATCTGAAACTTTGTTGAGACAGTTTTCCAGTGTTTCCTTAGCTCATATTTGTGACTCAGGGCACCTCGGATTGAGATTGTTACACAGCTGGCTGTCATCAGTGATCATGTGATATAGTATGAGCAGCATCCTGATCAACTGCCCCAGGTTTTTGGTATACAGAGAAACCTTAGAACCGGACACCTCGATAGACCGGACACCTCGCTAAACCGGACACTTTTTTCAGTCCCGTTTTATTTATCACTGATTTATACCATTTAAAAACCTGCTTAATCTGTACACCTCGCTTTTTCGGACATTGGACACCAAATTTGTAACCAAAAATTGAAAAATATAGGTTTTTCACCTGTTTAAACCGGACAGTATTTTTTTGAAAATCATCGTCAATCACGAATATAGAGGTTTTAGTGTTATGAAAGCTCCTCGTAAGCACACATTGCACTTAATCCCTAATTGTTCTTAAACATCATTCACATTGCATAAGTTTCAACATAAACAGCGGATTAATTGAACATTATCTTTGTGTTGAATACTGATTGCACTGTGTTTTGGCAACAAAGGATAGAGGGAGGGGGATCGAAGATCCTGGATTGCATTGTTCTATGGGTCTCAAAGGAAAAAGGGGTCCCTAAGTCAGTGTATCGTTATTCATTGTGTCCTTTTAAGAGGGGTATCGAAAGTATTAGTTTTATAATATTGAATAGGCAGTTAATTGTCACGAAAACACACCCCATTAAATATGTAGCTTCAAACGTTCACAGGGCCTACCCTTCAGGAGCACTGAGTTTGACATGATGTCGAATATCAATGCTCAGGAGATGAGTGATTTTTTTATGAACCTTCACAATTCAATTAGCGATATCAGA
>LQRL01055069.1:39121-59381 GCA_001703475.1 Hydroides elegans
TAATGGTCAATCAGTTCGAAAGTTAGATGATCAATTTAAATGTGGTAAAAGCACATCCAATTCTTATCTTCATAAACACTAAAAAACACCAGTCATTTACAATAAATTGACGAAAAAGCAACCAACCTGCTTAGACCGGACACCTCGCTAAACCGGACAGTTTTGCTCAGTCCCCCGGATGTCCGGATTAAGCAGGTTTCACTGTATTTGGTGTATCCCAAGGGTCCCAGCCCCGACTCTTGGGGTATACCCGTGTCCGACGGCACGACGTCGGACTCGGCGCCCTCGATAACAACCTGCTGCTGTCTATCAGTGAAATAAGACTGAACCCTCTGAAGAGGTGCCCCCGAAATACCATAGTCTTTATTAAGCTTTTCGACAAAAAGATTGTAGGGTATCTTGTCGAATGCGACACTAAGATCGAGGAGGGTGAGCAGCGTTACTTCCTGTGTATCCATATTGAGTAGAATGTCAATTGTAACCTTAAGTAGAGCCGTTTCCATGGAGTGTCCGCTACGGTAAGCAGACTGAAGAGGTTCATTTAAACATTTATTGTCACAGTATTGGGTAAGTTGGTCAACAACTACTTGTTCGAGGAGTTTTGATAGGAAAGGCAAATTCGAAATTGGCCAAAAATTGGTGTAACCCTAAATATTTGCCTTTTTTGGTAAAGGAGGCCTTGGGCATCTCACCTTTTTTCCAAGGACGTGTTCACTATATAGACCAAAAGAGGAAGGCATTTTTTAGGCATTCCTTGAGGGATACATGTGAGAATTCAGTATAGCCTGGCAAGATGCTCTGTTCACGTGATATGGGAGTGGACGATACAGTAATAGAGTCTAGATTTGATGAAATCCGATTGATTTTCTCTTTGAAATATGTTGCAAAACTATACGCTAATTCTTTGTTACTATTCGCCTTAGGATACGGAACAGTTGATTGGGTGCAATTTCGTTCATTATCTTAAATAGATGTTTTGGTTACCGGAATGTATTGCGGTGGTGTACTATGCTTCCTTCTTTTTCCGCAGTAGAATGCTCGTTATGTGGCTGACTGTCTTCAAATTTGAGAGATTTTCTGGGGTAGGACGTTTGTGATACCGACGTTCAGATTGACGTCGCGTTTGCTTTGACTTTTGGATGTCGTCGTCGTACCAGGGAACTTTGGGTTTGACCAGCACTGTCTTGGTCTGAATAGGGGCGTGATTATCTAGAGCAAAGCGAAGAGATGTGTTGTAACATTCTATAGGGCACTCGGGGTCCAATGTTTCTTCTATATTACTCAATGACTCTTTTAAGTCATTTTTAAAATCGTCCATATTAATGGCTTTCAGTTTCCTTAATCTGATGACTCTTTTCTCGTGCGGTCGATTTGAGAAATCTAAGGAACATGTGAGGCAGAAGTGATCGGAGAGCAATAGGCCTGGCGTGGGTAGGGTGGCTGGTGTATCGTCATTGCGTGTGATAACTAGGCGAGAGTGTGACCAGACGTATGGGTTGGGGATTTCACATGTTGGGATAGACTAACATGTCTTAAATATTGCTGAAACGTTTCGCACTGGTGTCATTAATATTGTCAACTTGAATGTTGAAATCCCCCGTGATAAAAAGTTTATGTTTATTCAGGCACACCTTTTTCAATAAGGACATAAACTCGGTCAAAAAACAGCTGATCGACGCATTGGGGAGGCTGTTTATGTTTACAAGTAAAATGGTTTCGATACCTGACATGATTCGGACATATATGACCTGAAACGATTGATATATATCCACTTGTTCGAAGCTACTTTTGCATATAACAGCGACACCGCCCCTTCGCTGTTTTGTGCGCGGACAACGTAGACAGGTGTATCCTGCTGGGGTAATCTGATCTAATATATGAGAATCGTTCTCTTTCATCCATGTTTCACTAGCTAAGAAAATATCTAGACTTTGGCTGGTTATAAAATCAAATACTTCACAATCTTTATTTTGGTGAACAATAGTGTAAATTTGACCATGATGATACTTCCAAAATTTAAATACATAGTTTCAAAAAGATTTCCGAAAAGCAAATTGCAAAAAAGTGTTATCATTTTTTTATAAAAATATGACCTTAGTGTCATATGAAGTTAGCTAGTATTTGGAGAGAAACATATAATATGAAAAATGCTTGCCTACAGTTTTTTTTTAAATTTCAATTTAACATGCACATATATCGCTCTTAAAAGAATAGAATTACACATTTCTGAATGATATTGTAATTAAAAGCATTATTAAATACTTTTTTTGAACATTCTTGTTGTGGGATGACAATTTTTGCAAAAGTGTGTAGATAACAAAATATTTAGAAAAGAAACACATTTCAAGATTACCTCTAGGGGTGCTTTATAATTATGTTTTGAATAAATAACATTACAATTTTTCAATGAGATGAATCTTTACAATTAAATCATCTACAATTTATTTACAATTTACAAAGAGTTATTTCATTATTCGCCTTGTCGAATATGATGGTGCATAGAGTATATCTATAAATATGGTACTGTAAAAATGTCACAAAAACCCAAATCATTATGTATAGCGACTTTCGCACATAAAAGAAACACTTGAATTAAACTAATTAAACCACTTGAGTGCTACAACAATCAAATAGCTTTGAGCTTATGGATGATTTTATTAAATCTACTTCCCAGTCCTGCTTCACCTGCTTTCATTTTACCGATATTATTGTAATTTTACAATCAAACACTTCACGAAGCATGTCCCAAAAGGTAATAAATGCCTGCATTCTTGATTGTGGGGTCTCAATTATGATGATATCCAGCTCATATAGTTTTGATATTTTTCTACATGTTTACATATTTTGCTTCGTTTTTTGCTTGTGGTTTCTATTCTCCCGGGATCTTGCGCATGGTCAACACTGGTTTACGTTGAATTGTTTGAGTGATAATCGTCATATAAATGTTGGTTCTCAATTCAAAGCTACAATGAGCAACATTGTCATACAAAAAAATAAGAGGTATGCTTGAATTAAATAGTTTACAAATACGATTGGTTTTGTTGCATCAAATGAGAATTTGTTTGTAGTCCATCCGAGGTTGTGTAAAAATGTGCGTTATAAGATATATAGATATAGGTCAATATCAAATGCTATGTTTATCTTTTGCGATGTTAGTATTCATATTAATTGTTTCTGGCATTTAACATCAGCATACCGGCTTTACCACCATGGTTTGAGAAAAAAATCATTTTACATGAAATTGGTTGTAACATAAACTTGCAACAAAAAGCTCATAGATGATAAAGGAAAACTAATCGAGTAGCTTGCGGTAGCTAGCCCTGGCCAGTGGTTTATATGGTGGTTTAAGTATAAATCCTACAATTTGATATTTATGAATGGTGCATTTGTTATAACCTGTTTTCTCTATGGATTTCGCTATTATATCCGCATGATGACAACCAAGGACTACCCAATCAATAGCTTGCAGTAGTAGGAAATTACCACTTATCTTATGTACATGTGATAAATGTTTCTTTGTTATTTTGACATCAAAATTTATCAACCCTAATATCACGACCATCTTTAAATAATCAAGGGTTAAAATACACAGAGATAAACTAGATAATTCTTTTAGATATATTCGACTTGATAAATGGCATACATTGAGGTGTCTCCTTGTTATACTTATCATTTTATATTTTAAGTATATTTTCACTTTGCGCATTCTAAGGGCATACTGGGAATATGTCGGAATCAGCAGGATTACTAAACATGGGTTTGAATACGATGTCCGCCATTTTCCGTTCGACTTTTTCCAAGTCATATCTTTACAAGCAATTTCAAAACGTAAAAAAACAGCAAAGATGACTTTTTAGGAATAAAAAATTGTATATAGATTATTCACAAAGCATGTGAATGATGTAAAATAATAATCAGACCAGGTAAAATACAGGAAATCATTGAACATACATACTGAAAATCAAAAAATTGCTTATATTTTTTTGAACATTTCTCAAAATTTATGAAAAGATATATAGTTTTGAAAAATAAAAATTATGAAAGATGAGTATATTGGTATTTCTTTCCGAATTATTCAGACCAATTAAAACCCTTGATATCTAAATTATTCACCTAAAGCACTTAGGGGTCAAAATGAAAAATCACAAAACCTCATACTACTCCAAAGCTGATTAAAGCACTTTAATTACATTATTGAGTGAATGTTTGAATGTTTACTATGAAATTATAGTGATTTTTCAAGATGTCATAACATTTTTCATTAGTTTATATAAAGTTTTAGGTCGAAATAAATTTTCACAAAAAAAAATAAATAAACAATTACCCGATCATGATGCCTCTTTAGTATACCTTTGTATATTTTACATTTTTCTTGTGATTTGGAGATAAATTGTTAAACAAATAATAAAAGTTTAAAATCATTTTGAAAAACGATGCTTCATGGATTGATCATATGGAGAATCTGTCCTTTTTAATCAACAACAATTGATTCTTTCAGTAGTTATTGTAACTCTTTTCAATAAATAATGCCGTGGTATGGCGTTTTGTAACTTTGGATTTTGACCCATGTGTGATTTAGGTCATTATTTAAGAAACTCATTGCTTTTCAACTAACCTGGGAATATAATGAAGTAATACTAAAATACTCTTTTGCTTGAAAAAGAAATATTCCTTCACAAAAATTTGAAAACATTTCAAAGTTGAATATTTTGCTAACGAATAAACGATTGCTCACGAATAATCAATATGAAGGGTATAGAAGGAAAAGCAAGTGGTCATTTGTTAATACTTCAACAGAACAGTAATGTCATTCCGTAATATTTTTTTTATTAATTCATAACTCCCCACGTGTAAAGAAACCATTCGTTTTATATGATATTCCTATATGATATTCCTTATATGACATCCCTTAAATGGGCCCGATAGAATGACAAAGATAGGTACAAAGTATTTATATTTACATCATTTTAATAATCTTAATTTACACATTGACACTGCGATTGAATGTTCTATTTTCTATTAGAAACTTCTATTCAAACCTGTTGGACAAAACGGCACTACTTATGGGGGGACACATCGGTTATATGAAGGCGGGTCAATTTGCTTTCTAGATATCATTTTGTTAATTGTAAAAAGTTATCATCTGAAATGAGAATCATGTGCTAGAATATGAATATCTTAATCATGAATAAGTAGTAGATAAGCAAATAAATGAATACATACGAATAAACGATTGCTTACGAATATACGATTGCTTACGAAAAAAACGATTGCTTACGAATAGACGATTGCTTAAGAATAAATGAATGCTTACGAATAAACGAAAGCATACGAATAAACGAATACGAATAGACGAATACGAAAAAAATGCTTACGAAAGTCAAATTGGAAGTGGTTTTAACTGTAATGAATGTGATAGTGATGCGTTTCACAGATTAATGCACTAAAACATATATTTTTCGTCAAGATAAGGTACACTGCATCCGTTATTATATGAAAAAAAACTCCACCACAAGAAGGTAATTATATGATTAGCGTAATTGTTTAACTGAATAACTACGCTTGAAATTTTATAGATTATATTTTATGAATATTATTAACATTAAAAAATGGTAACGTATTCACAATATGGACCTGTCGCCACGTTTAAATTTTGAGGAAAAACATGGCGCTTTATTATCATTCATTTGTATTTTGAATTTATTTTGTATGGAATTTCGGGTTTTACCAAATTTCCAAATCTCAATCATGATATAAATAAGCATGAATTGATCCAATATGGAACTATTATAAGTTCTCTATGTGATTTCTTTGAACGATGTTATATTGATTTGTTTTCTATTTCCATTTAAACGATATTTTTATTATTTTGAGTGTTCCGGTATGCCCAAAAGTTATTATTTGTATATATTTTCTTAGACTTATAAGTGAGCATAATAAAAGGAGTTCCAAGTTTCCAATGAGTCAATTAAGTATAGATAGTGCTTCTATCGCTTAAAATATTAACATTATTGCTATTTGGTTGCAAACAGTAATTGACCAAACTACACGATCATAAGAACAAGAAACAAATGAGTCACACGAAAACAGTTTAAAAAAAAAGAAATATTTTGTTGTCGACACCCTTGAACAGGCTAGCAATGTGTGTATGTTTTGGACTAGAATTATGTTTTATTATGTTTTGCTGATCGTTCCAGATCGTGAAAAGCAGTTACAACTATGGCTTTACACTTTAACTTTTTAAATTAAAAAAAAATTGTTATGAAAAATCAGAATAATTCTGAATTAAAAATATGTACATACATAAATACTTATCCAACGTCTATATAATCTTTATAGAATAATTGGATTAAAAACGTATAAAGCAAGTTATTTTCTTGAAAATAAATATGCGTGTTTTTTTATGTAAATTATTATGCTAAACAAATTCAAGGTTTATTTTAGTTTCTTATGATCTTCCTCTCTACACTCAAAAAGCCGGAAGGCATATCGATATATGTATATGTTGTATATAGACACCGCCAAAATAATCTAATATGTAGTCAAGACAAGCACAATCTTCGAACTTTTTATTGAGCAAAAAAGTTCAACAACTGTGTACAATTGTATTGAACGGTTTCATGTGAGAAAATACTGATTAAGTGCACCCGCATGAGTACCTTCTAAATAGTTATTATCGATGATATATAATATGATATATATTTTTTTCGATCAATTGTAGATATTATTTTAAAAAAAAAACTATGTTCCATGAAAATTACAAATATTATAGATATAATTGTTTGATTGAAATAGCCTTAAAATTAAAAGGTATATCAGTATATCAGTTATATTTAAATCATATGATTTGATCAATATGACAAATATTATAAATATTTGTTTAGGTGCAAAATTGCATTTGAATAATTAAAAAAGTCGCATGACAAATCAAGATATTGAAAAAAAAACATGCTAAAATCTTTTCGCTGGTTCCTCTCGTAAATCCATGCCAAGGTCGAACTCGTACGGCTGACCCACTTAAAAACCATGATTCATTTTGTTTTTTTTTTTATATTAATTTATATATGTTGACATAATTGTACAAGCAATTATGTATGTCTCCGCGACAAGCAATAAGGATCAGTCCCTCCTGGACTGGCAGCAAAACACGTAGTGGTAGAACGTCCCAAAAAGCCTCAATGTCGTTTGGCTTTAAAAATAATTACAGTTGTCCTTTGCAGCCGGGTTAGAGGCCATCTTTCACTCGGCTTATTAAAATACAACCTTACCACGTCCTAAAGGATAATCAATTTAATGAACATATGGACTAAGCTTGAAAAAGGCGTTTATGTTCAAAATCATCATCATCATTACCACGTCCTCTCGATCCAACTACCCCACGTCCCAATTAGGTGCTCTGCTGGACCCTTATGAAAATTTGCCGAGCACATACATGTAAATATCACATTTATATATATTTAAGAAATAATACATATGTATATATATATCCTAACTACCATATTCCAATTTGAAATCGAAGCATTCCCTACTTACAATGTCAATAATCTTAATGTTGAGGGGCATTCGCAATGTTCTTAAAACAATTAATATTTTCACTAAATTGGTCTTTATATGAGGCCACGGAGACGTATAATTACGCCTCGACCGAAATACAAACATGCAAAAATAAACCCTTGCAACACCAAGGAGGGAGACATTGAATTGACACCGTCATCATGACGATAGTTTTACCACCTTCCTACAACGGCTAACTCATGACGTATCCCGGACGTGGAAATATCTCAAATCATAAAAAAAAATATTCCAACATATATTACAGGAGGGCGTGTCTATGGTGCGGGCATGAACCTACATACTAAGGACATCATACTAGAACACCGCTTATAAGTCTTACTTTTGACAACAAAGCGTTGCATACGTTGGGAAGTACACATGAGAAGGGCGTCATGAAGGGCTGTATGACGAGTGAGTCGCCTCTGCTACAGGACATTGCTTAAGGGGCCAAACATCCAGCCTCTTTGGTTGAGTGTAGAGGATTGGTGTTGGTGTCAATTATAAGATAGTTCGGCCTTCCTTACATGGAAAACCCGACAAAACGGTCAGCCCTAACTGACGCACGGCACAGAGTTTCCTTGATTTAGACATATAAAAATGATAGTCCGGTCGGTAATACCACCCAAATATGATTCCGTGTGGATTGCTTGTTAAATTTTGTAACTATGCATTTTCTGAAAGGTCTTAGGGTCGTCTTCAAAATGAAATATGTTTCCATTTTTTATTTTGAATATTAAGGTATGAAAATTACGATGGCCGAAAAACTCATATTTGCAAGGAAATCGTCAATGATAACTAACGAAACATTTTATTTGAGCAAAATTCGCTCAGGATAAACACTTAAAACAGCTCGTAAGACCTTTTTGAGAAAACGCCAATAACTCATAAGTCCAGATTATCATTTAGAAAATTACGATGGCCGGGTAGTGTAATTGCTCACAGCTTAAAATCACCATATGTCAAAAATCAGTATAACTGCCGACTGTTACAAATAAATAATAACATTAAATTAAATTGTAACTATCATGTATTGTAACACACATTTTTGATCAATGAACTAAATTACGATGTCCGTTAAGCATGTTACATTAATAAGCTATAAATCATATGATTAGGAATCTAGGAATACTAAGGATATATTTCAACATGTTTTATACAGGATTTATTTTTTTATGTTATAAAGACCACATAAACATTTTTTTCAAACTAGAAAAACATTTGAAGACACGATGGCCGGAAAGATCAATTTATTTGTTTATCTAACAATCAGCGTTTCGCAAGAATCAGTATAACTATCTACTTTTACAAATCGATAATAACATCAAACAACATGCTATTTATCAGTTTATCATTACTATATGGTACTTTTTGATTGTTTCGCTAAATTGCAATGGCCCATAAACACATTACTCTAATATTCTCTAAATTATATGAACAGACAAACATATTGCAAATATATAACCCTTAAAATAATCCCTACGATTTGTGTACAAGAATATACGGACCAATTTAAAACTCATAGAGATACCGCATAGTGATAATTTTTATGTATTTTTATGTGTTTTGTCAATCAATCACAATGAAGACATGGATAATAAAGCACTTGTTATGATATCTTAACTCAATATTTTCATCGATAAATTATTATTATCATTAATAACAGCTTCCATATAGCGCTATGCCATATACATGTTCATGGCGCTTTACAATACCGGTTGACAGTTTAATATTTCTAAAAGGAATATATAATAGACTTAAGCAGTTACAGTTTATACTGATAACAAAATATGTATAATAGTATGAAGAAACGACATTAAAACCACACTAAAACCAAAAAATACAAATTACATTGAAAACTCGTTAAAAGATGGGTTTTCAGTCGCTTTTTGAAACTACTAATGTTCTGGCACGTTCGTATCGAGACTTGGGAGTTGGTTCAATAGTTTGGGGTCACACGCGCTAAATCCTAGATCGCTCCTAAACTTTAAGTTCGATTTGCGTTCAACCAATCGAGGACCTACTTTTTAGATCGTGTATCTCGAACATGGATCTGAAATGACAACGTGTCTTTCAAGTACCATGGGGCGAGGTTG
Source organism: Hydroides elegans (assembly GCA_001703475.1). Classification (NCBI taxonomy): domain Eukaryota; kingdom Metazoa; phylum Annelida; class Polychaeta; order Sabellida; family Serpulidae; genus Hydroides; species Hydroides elegans. The sequence goes on from LQRL01055069.1 coordinate 48,769, forward strand.
TTCAAAGTCTTATCCGTGAGTAGCAGAATTTTATACCGGATCCTTGCTCGGATCGGCAACTAACGTATTGTTTTAGGACAATTTTACTATTGAAATCGCGAGAGTCACCGGTTATTACTCGAGCTGCGTCATTTTAGAGTCGGTTTAGACGGTTGAGCTTGGTATCGGCAATTCCATAGAGGAAAGCGTTTGCGTTATTGAGTCTTGATATTACGCTGGCACAGATTGATATCGTGGCCGCCACAGGCATAAGATATTTACGGATCACCCTGAGTTGTCTTAGCTGAAAATATCCGACTTTAAGCACATGACTTACATGTTCTGTCCTTTTTAGCTCCGTGTCAAACATATATCATAGGTTCCGTACGCACGTTTTGGCCTTACTGGCATCACCGCCGACATTAATTGAGGTTCGATTAACCTTTGACGTCTGCTTCCGGGTTCCGAAAATTATGTATTCGGTTATGGAACCGTTCATTCTTAATTTGTTTTGAGTCATCCAGGACGTGACTTTATATGCTGAGCTTTCTAAGAATGTAAATTATTGATATTGAGAGTTCGAGCTATTAGCGTTCATGGGTTTCAGAAGCTGTGTATCATCGGCAAAAAGATGATAGAGAATTGGTAGAAGGCGGAATAGCGGGTCTCCAAGCGGGCCTATGTATTTGGAGTACGCCTGGGGCCCCGTCCCGACCCCTATGGGAATCCCGTTCCAAATTCGACCGGATGCGAAAGAGTGTTTTTTAATTGTGTTGTGCTGATACCTATTTACAAGGTATGATCGAAACCATTCGAGCGCTTTGCCAGATATATGATACTGTGTTTCGAGCCGTGATAAAAGTTTATCATGGTTACACGTATCAAACGCGACACTAAGACCCTATAAGGCCGTGAGCACAGCCTTTTGCTCATCGATGCACATAATAATATAGCTCTGGACCTTTAACAATACTGTCTCTGTCGAGTAGCCTTTTTTGAACGCGGATTGGAGGGGTTCGTCGAGCGAGTGTGAGTCGGTAAATGCGTTGATCTGGTCGCAACCGGTTGATACTGGATTTTGCTTCGGGCTACTGGAAGCTTCAAAAAGTGGTAGCCCGACGGGCTACTGGATTTCAAGCCAGTTTATATACTCAAAATATAATAAATGTGTAATAATTTGGTTTAAGTAATTTTTTAAAATATTTTAATGATCTTCCAAATTTTTGGCTCCCGCCTACGGCGCTAGCACATTGAAAGTACATGTTGATGATCCAAAACACAGGGCCAGTTTAGTTTTACATTTACGTATATCTATCAAGTGTCAATCTTGGTTAACATCCTTGCATAGAGCATAATAATGTGTGGGTGGTTATCTTTTATGTGATGCGACAAGCTAGTCGGGGTGACAGCATCACGATATATAAAGACATTTCGAAATCGATTTTTTGAATCAGGGAAAATGTAATCGGGAATCAAGATTTTGTTTTCATTTGATGTATTTATTGTGATTTTTATAATCTCCCTTTGAAAAATTGCTCGCGCTTACGGCGTTCGCATTTTGTTAAGATTTCCTTACATTTTGGCTCGCGCTTTCGGCGCTCGGATACTGACTTGAAATGGTTTGAAACATAAAGATCCGGTTTCGTGTTGGCAAGTATCAGTCTTGGTTAAGAGAAAACAGAAACAGGAATAAATTAGGGGATTTTGAAACATGCTGGACTCACCCTTCTATCCGGGATTAGTTACCTGAACACTTGTCACTAAAATGTAAGACCCATCTTGAATTTTGTTGAAAGAATACTAAGAAGTCCTTAAAAGTTTCTAAATAATAACTTGCTACGTAGCTCGTGTACCATTTAGTTAAAATACATGATTTGAAACTTTTAGTTCAAAGACATAATATTAAACTGGGTTTCTCCATATCTATATTTTTAAGTTTGAACGTGTTGTGAACACGAATACTAAATTTAATCTAAGACCCATTTGACCATGCTTATTTAAGATATAACACGGGTAAAGTAAATCATGGAAAATCGAGGAAAACTAGGGGATTTCGAGACGGACTACGCTTGTCACTCAACATTTTCAGGCTACTGGATTTCCCGTCGGGCTACTGGATTTCGCAACCTGGTAGCCCGGCGGGCTACTGGCCAAAAAAGTTAATTTCCACCCCTGCTTATGGGCCATCGCAATTTAGCGAAACAATAATAAAGTGAAATTTAGTAATGATAGAATGATAGATAGCACGTTGCTTAATGCTTTTATCGATTTGTAAAAACATGTTGTAATATATCCTTAATATTCCTAGATTCCTAATCATTTGATATATAGATTATAAATGTAAAGTACTTAGAGGCCATCATAATTTAGTTCATTGACCGCAAATGTGTGTTATAATTAATGATAGTAACAATTTAATTTAATAGTATGATATATTTGTAGCAATTGGCAGTTATACCGATTTTTGAAATATGGTGATTTAAGCTATGAAAAAAATACACTACCCGGCCATCGTAATTTTCTAAACAAAAATCTGGACTAATGAATGATTGGCGTTATCTCAATTTAGTCTTAGAAGCTGTTTTAAGTGTTTATCTTAAGCTTATTTTGCTAAAATAAATGTTTCGTTAATTATCATTGACGTTTTTCTTGCAAATATGAGCTTTTCGGCCATCGTAATTCTCATACCTTAATATTCCAAATAAAAAATGGAAACATATTTTATTTTGAAGAGGACCTCAATACCTTTCAGAAAATGCATAATTTCAAGATTTAACAAGAAATGCACACGGAATGGTATTAGCCACCGGACCATGACATGAATAATATGCAAATCTAGAAATCAATAAAGGGTACCGACAAAAAAAAACAGTTTAACGACGTTTCACGATATATTGCCGAGTGGGTTATCGAGTCTGAAGTTCAATAATTATGGACACCCTAAAATAGACAGAAAAAATGCTTCATTACACCAAGAGTAAATAAACATTATAAAAAGGTGAATAATTGAGAACACTCCCTATATTACCTTGGAGATGGATCCATGGTTTATTCCGTTACGTTAAATATTTACATAAATCCCGACTTTATATATGGTTGAGTTTATCTTGAATTCTGATATTATATAGGAGTAGAAGCTTGGGTCGCGAGCATTTTGAAACTTCAATATTTTAAATTGTGCAAATATATGTAATCTAAAAAAGCTGAATTGATCAAATATATATGTAATTAACTATATTTAAGGTGAAATCATTTGCTGTTGAAAAACGTGGTTCAACCTCGGATTAGGTACGTAAAAGTTTTTTTTCTAGTTCTTGTAATTCTCTTGTAATTCCTGTTTGTTAAAAGACATATGTAACAAGGTCGCACGAATATTTAAAACAATCAATTTTAACATTTACATGTTATTGCATTCAATTAGTTTTATCTATTGATAACTTTTTTTTAAACCACCTATGAAATAAATCTCAAACAACAAACTTTTAGTGCAACCAAATATTTAAAAGAAGAAATGCAAAAATAAATATTATATATATTTTTTCTATCAACCTTCAATACATTTCAACTAAATTATTGTTGGGAAAATTGGTTTAATAATAACTATTTTAGTTTAAAATAACATCGTTCGAACATTGTGAAAAAAGTAACAATAAACAATTAGTGATATAAAACGAAATTTCTGAGTAAGAATCTATGTATGTTAATAAATATTCTAAATTTGATAAAATCACATGAAATTTCTTATACATATAAATTTATCATTAATTTACATATCCTTGAGACCTCGAATAATTTCTCGGAATATTCTTTGTTATACTAAGGAATTAAATATACCATGCAGTACGATACAACATTTAATAAAAAAATAATATTTGAAACATATTTGGCTTCATGTTTGAAAAGAAATTTCTTTTCATCAATTCATTCAATTTTAAAAACGTGAAGCGGTCCCGCAAAAATCTCGTAAATAATACCCGAACATGTCCGAATAATGCCCGATAATGCCTGAACTGAATGAAAAGATTGCTATGTTTTAATACAAAAGTGGCTTTCGAGCTTTTGGTTTTCGAGCTTTTATATATCGTTTTATTTGTTTGCGTGAACGCGGCCTTATATATAATAATGTAGTTATATCAAAATAACGTCATATCATACTGTAAAGATTGGAACAAAATAAAACTAGCCAATGTGTATCTATGATTTTATCTTTAAAAGAGAGAGCTAACAACTGAAGATGCCCCAATATTGCAAGTGCGATGATGGCAAACAATATGCCGATTTGATTGGATTTCGACATGATGCCAGGAATTGCCCAAAGGCGAAAGGCAAAAATAGTTCCAAGTCGTCAGGGTTGGATCCGTTCAAGCCATATCTGTCAGGTATGCAACTTAGAAATGGCTTCGCTTATCTTTTAATTTTAGTTGAAAATGACGCAATAAAAGTTCCAAATAATGGTTCATATTGACAGTGCAAATATCAATTGCTTATGTAACAGACAAGACATTTCGCCAAGAAATGAAAATCTAAATGAATGATCATATGAAAAACGGAAACAGTCAGGAATTTATTTTTAACTTAGGACTAAAATATCAATGACGTATGCCGAGTGACTCAATTCAACGATAAGTGTTTAAAATGGTTTCCTTTTCTAAGTGGATATAACATTGAACTGAAAGTTGCGTGTAAAATATTGCTAACAGTAAAAACATTTTTATCATATCAATAATAACAAAATATGCATATGTACAATCTTAGATCGTCGACGCCCTTCCTCCGTTACCGACTCCAATCGATCACGTGACACAAACGGCCAACTAGTCCCAGTAGGAACCAAGGGCTCAATCGTCTATGCCGATTTCGGATTGAACACCAATAACAACAATGACAAACAGCTCACTCAACCGGCATCTACGGGGTTTGGACTTCCGAATATATCCAGATCGCAAACTATGAATATGGGTACAAAATATGGAGGGCTGTCTTACCAGATGGGAGGTGGTGGCCGCGGGGGTGTCAGTTATTCGGCACATGGTGGTATGACAGGTGAGCATTCAAGCATTTGTTCAACGTTGAGTGTTACCATTTGTAAATGGTTCTATATATACATATTTAGGCACCAACGATAATTGAGCAATAAATTTCAAAACAATGAAATTGTCTGGATCCATCATTGACATCAACAGGAAGGAAATGCAAAATAGCTGGAAATATGATCAAATGAAACGCAAATCTAATCATAGGGTTCAATCCGTTAACTCTAAAAAACGTCTTCTAAAAACGTATAATATGAAATTTACATAAAACTCACATGCATCCCTTCATCGCCATAAATGGGTATGCTGGTTCCCATTTGCAGGTGGTTGGACAGGGGGTTCAGTAGGTACGCTGGTAGGTGGAAGTGAACTGTCGGAGAAACAGGAACTCACGGTTTTAAATGCAAGGTTGATGCAGTACATACGGCATATGCGGGAATCGAAGAGTTTTTCTAAGGTGAATGGTGCTGTCAGCGGCTCTCTGCGTTTCCGTCTGTGGAATTTTAATCAGTATAGAATATAGTAATCCCAGATGTATCAATTCCGCTAGGATACCAATTTAAAATTCAACAGGCGCAGACGCGAAGAACCGCATACGCTACAACATAATAACAAATCGAATAAAAGTTTATGCGTGTAACAATGTATAGTTGTTCGATATTGTCATTCAAATATACTACCGGTACTATTTTAAGCCCCCAGTCAACCAATTTGGCTGAGGGCTATTGCTATCCCCCATTCCGTCCGTTCGTCCGTCTGTCCGTCTGTCCGTCTGTCCGTCCGTCTGTCCGTCTGTTAACATTTGAGATGCAGTAGTTTGTCCGCGGCATTTATGTATGAAGCATTTGCCCTAGGGTTCTGAAACTTCACACAGTGAAAGAATATATATGACAAATGTGTAACATTGAGGTTCCAGGTTCATCGATCAAATATTGTCGAAATTACGGGGGTTTGTACTTAGACGTAATTTAGATATTTTGGAATATTTATGCAACACTTTGTCCGCGGCACTTTGGTATGAAGCCTCTGTTCTAGGGTTCTGAAACTTCAAACAGTTATTTAATATATATTGAAGATGTGACACGTTGAGGTTTCAGTTTGATCGACCGAAAAAATGTCGAAATTTAGGGGTGCTTAACTTAGACGAATTTGAGATATTTTGGGATATTTCTACCGCACAGCAAGATTACGCTTATATTGTGACGTGGAGTGGACTACGTTGTGTGGACGATTATGTAAGGGCAACGGCGTGAGAAAGACGTTGTTAAAAAAAAACGTTGTGAGAAAGACGCTGTGAGAATGACGTTGTGAAAAAGACGTTATGAGAAAGACGTTGTGAGAAAGACGCTGTGAGAAAGACGTTGTGAGAAAGTCGGTGTGAGAAAGATATTTCTTTTGACTTGCTTCTTTCAATTGACAAATATTCTTGATAAAGAATCTTTTGCATAGGCTGGGGGCTTTGCATCTCTGATTAACTTTTGTTTTATAAACACATATTCTATATCCAATAATGACTTGACAATGCAACTACACAAACGGACTTGACAACGCGTCCAATGAAAATAATATACCTACATGTATGTAATATATATCGAAACCTTTAATTGATATCTTAGGCCACGTTCACCTGCTCCGAAAAGGTCAAAACACAAATTAGGCGCTTCAAGCGTTCAACTAAATGTGTATAGAAAATAGAAGTTCATCCCTTTTCACCAGCAAAAAAAAACGCAAAATATTATGCGATTTTATTTCGGGTGAACTCGGCTAAAAAAAGTCCATGAGTATTGCCTCCTTTTATATTTTTGTCATATGCTACTAGACTAAATTAGTTATTTGAGCTTATGACCTATATGTACTATTTCTGTAGGAGTCGTCATACGCTTTAGAGGAGGAATGGGTCAAAATCAAGAGCACCTATGAGAAAGAACTCACACAGACAAGGTAATAACTGCAATCACGTAGTCATCGTATGCAATAGATAGTAATATTAATGAACCGATGATTCGATCCAATCGGTTTCCAATGGAAATAAGTGGAATACTTGTATCAATTTTATAAAATATAAATTAAGTCCTTGGAAGCGCATTTTGTTCATACAAACCGTTTCTTCTTAATGTATTGTCTATAGAAAACTCCTATTTGATAAACCAAAAAGGAGGTGTTGATAACTTTTTAAAAACAAATATATATATATAGAAAAAAAACACGGTTTTATGAAAAATAACTCGTAGAGCGCTTTTAATGTGGACAGACCCCTTGACATATGCCAATAACACTTATTAAGTTGAATTATTAAGTTGACCTAAATATACATCCCTCGGTCAAACGGCTGTATTTACAGCATTTTCCTGGGGGTGCTCGCAGTTCCATATTTATAAACATTTCTATATTTTATATTTCAGAACGGAGGTTGAGACGGTTACAAAAGAGAAAAGACGTTTTGAGACAGAATGGGAAAAATACAAAAGGATGGTAGAAGAGCTTCGAATTTCGTAAGTCACTTATCTAAACGAAAAACATAAAATTGTTTTACAGTTTATTTGTTTCCATTATGTATTTATCAAAAAAATAAAATAAATGTAAATGCTAAGATAAATAATACGTTAAATCTAGTTTTTTCTTCAATTTTCTTAATAAGCAATTTAATTTAATTTACACTGGCTCATGAAAATGTAATCTTGACGCGTTAACCTATCTAAAAGGTCACCATTATAGTTAAACTTAATATAGATACTATCAATATTTTTTACAGACTGAGCAGAGAGACCAATCGGGCTGAGAGCTACCTGGCTGAGCTCACGAAGCTGAAACAGATCGTGGCCCAAAAGGACCTGCACATTGAAGAGGGTCGAATCACGATCAGCTCACAAAGCGAGGAGATTCAACGCATCACGGTGCTCTATCAGCAACTGCAGGTTGAAATCGAGGAGCTTAGAATCCGGTGAGGAGACTTCATATAATTAGAAACCTATCATAGCACACATTTTTATTAAAGCAAGTAGACTAAATAGACTACACTAGTTGCCCGTGAAATTACTATTGATTTAAAGCTTCATATTTATCAACAAGTGTGTATAAAAACACCAGCCATGGAAAAAGAAATACCGGAAAAATGATCCTTTAAATAATATTTAAAACAAATGGAGACATGCTCTTCATTAAAACTAATCGAAAACTCGAATTTCTTCAAAAATCTAGCAATATTTTGATCATAGGCCATTAACCATTTGATTTTCAGTTTGAGCAAAGAGCAATCAGCGAGACTTACTGCGGAAGATAAGTACACGTCGGAACACAAAGCCGTCACGTTCCAAAAGAGCGTCAGCGTCAAGGTAAAATCTGGATAATATATTTGGTCAGTTTTTGGTTTAGTGACTCGGCGATTTGGTGGGGATGATTAGTTTCGACGTTACTTTTTGGTTTATTGAATACAAGTAATCCATTGATCAACAAAATTACCAAATTAATCATAAAATCAGCATTGCGTTTTTTCTTCCTTTCTCAATTAAATAACACCGAAACCCCCGACCAGGATCGCCATGAAATCCATAAAACTCGTACTTTTAACATAGGCGTACGAAAACTCAATCTATGAGTAAAAGAACATCGGGTTCCAGAAAACCCTGCCAAATAGCTATAAAACCATTCTAACTATTATCAAATCAGGAGCGCCAAGAAATCCAGGCCCGTCTCGAGAAGGCCAACCAGACCATCGTTGCCCTTGAAGAGCGCGTGCGCGGGTCGGGAGGTGACGGCGCCGTGCTGGCCTTGATCTCAGAGGTCAAGGCCTCGGCCGAGCAGGAGTTTTATAGATTCAAGCAGGAGATGGAGCATATACATAGCACGTAGGTTTTATTTATAGATATACAATGTCATTATCTGCGATCTTTTCGGTCGAGCAGGAATTCTACAGGTTCAAGCAGGAGATGGAGCATATGCATAGCACGTAGGTGTTAGAAATAATAACTTATAGATATATGCAACGTGATTTTGATTTTGAAAATTGAATTAAGGGTCACCTGCAACATTTAAAAAAAAAACTTTTTAAAATCATCTCAAAATAACTTAATACATGACACCAATACTTATGAACAAATTCAAGCTTACATGTAGTTCACTTTGTTTCAAACCAAGCTACTTTTCCCGTCTAGCAAATTGAAGATACAAACATGAATCAGTCCATTGATATTGGTAGTCTTCTTTCAATACATAGAGTCTGTATTTTGTTCTACGTTGTATTTCAGGACAATCCAGCAGTACAAGCTGCAGATTTCCGAGGATGATAAGCGCATCTCAAGCCTCAAAGCGGAACTCATTCGAATCAATGAACAAATCGCTGCGCTTTTGATCAAGAACAAGGAGTTCGAGGGACAGGTTAATATTTTATCTTAATAAATAGTTTACATTGATTCCTTCTCATGATTTAAGATTAAACGAACGGATTTGATTCACGTGTATACAGATGCATTTCTGAGAATACTTTTAATAATTGATACGACTGTATTATAGCCAGAGTCATTCATGAAAAATAATAATTTTCGTCTCCCCTTTTTATCTAGATAAGCGGCCTGATTCAGCAGAGAGACTACTACCTGAAAATGTATGAGGAAGAAAAGAGTCATTCCTCGACACACGTCAAACGCACCTAGACGAAGCTCAAAGAAATGCAGGTATTTGTAGTACAAAGTTTGTTAGTACAAATCATCTGCTAATTCAGTTGTAATTAGACAACACAATATCATTAATTATCCAGACATAACCGTAAGTATGATTGATCCGATACCCGGACATCACGCCCTTTTAACAATTGATCAACTTGCATATGGCGACATCGATCGTTGATATTAGATGATTTAACTTTCTGTTGAAATCAGTGATATGTTCCATATTTTGCAGGAGTCGCTTGTGACAAAGATGCAAGAACTGACTGTGGCGCGTGAGGCTCAAGTGTCGCTTAAAGCAGAGATCGCCTCCTTCCGTCTTCTAATCGAAGAGGAAGAGCGCAGGTAAGAAAATAAATTTGAAAAAAAGGCTGGGCTTCAACCCCTCGGTAAGAGTCGAGACCTCAAGACGAAGTATTCGGATGCGACGTCGAAGTGACGTCCTTTTTATTTCGGCGACGAAGTTCACGTCCTGAAACGTTGCAATGATACCATAATTGTTCAACGTCTACTAACGTCTGGCCGAGTGGACAGTTGTACATCCACATAGAACACATGCACATCAAAGTTTATTAAAAGAGATTATTCATTCCCATTAACGTGTAACTACATTTTCAAATAGAACATAAATCAAATTTATAGTAGTTAAAATATGTAAACGGTTTTTGTCTTTATGTTTCACCTTAAAGTTGTCGTTATTTCAGGCTCAATCTCTCGCCAGTGAGAGTGATAACAACAACTGGAAACATATCAGGATTCATAAGCGGCACTGGAGGCGGTGCGTTTGGTGGCACAACAGGGATCGGTTTACCTCGGGGGCACATCGAACTGGGGCCTGGCGCGCTGCCACCAAAGAAAAACGGAGACGGAGATTACACGCTGCCCGACTACATCCAAATTCCCGGTGCGCTGCCACCAAAGAAAAACGGAGACGGAGATT
>LQRL01055122.1:0-17269 GCA_001703475.1 Hydroides elegans
ATATGGTCTTTATTCTTCCCTCGTTTTCCTTATCGATATATCCTCGGCAGCCAATCTCGATTGCATAGAAATACACTTCATAACCTGACGATTTAATATCTGACGATTATGTTCCTTACATATCTCGTACTGGAAAAACTACTGCAACACTTTGTTTTAGTTATTGTTAAAATGTATGCTTTGTACCCCCATTTTGATCAGATTATTACATTATAAAAACTCCTAATCATGATTATTTATTGAATACAACCGTTTATTTTGTTTGAACCATGTGTTTTCTAGTTTTTCATACATTATAAAAAAGGGGAAGGGTTGGATATAATTCCTGCATAAAAGTGTTACTTAAGGTAAAGTTAAAATATTAGTAAGTATTTATCATTTTTATGTGTATGCATAATAAATGCGTTGACTTGTTTAAACTAAGAGTCAACAGTTACAATTGCCAACGCAACTGTGTAAATTCTTTCCGAAACTAAACTGAATTTTGTCTTGTGGAATAATAAATGAATGATGGACTTGTGGAATGATAAATAAATACAACTTCTAGATTCATTTAGGTTTATAGTTTTAGTTGCCTTAACCCAAATATGTTTGGTTTCACCGAAAGTTTCGGTCGTTTCCGCCTTTTCCGTTTGAACGCCGGAATCGACTAGCGACACTTTTCATCTTCGCTTTAATCTTCCTCCATTTCATTTCACCGAAAACAAATTGTTGTTGAACGCAAACTTCTTGGTATCAACAGAACTTTGGTTTCAACGAAAACATGTGAATTAAGACATTGAAAAAAATGCCTCAAGTTGTCAAGTAAGGTAATTCTATTGATGTTTTTCTTACTATATTATTATCGTATAACTCACCAATTGTTTTAGCTTATTGTTTTTCAAATTTGCTAGGTATAACTTAATTATCGGTTACATTAAACCATGATATTTTTCGAATATTACATTAAGCTGTTCGTAAATGTGTGGACTATGAGTTGTTGTATCAAGACAAAAAGGACTGAGGGCTGACTATTACACCCTGGTCCCATATAAATTTGCATAGACAACAAGGGTTTCTCCACCAAAATCTACCAATTAAACAGCAAATCATACCTGGTAACTTTAGATAAAGGTGAGTTCGTGTATGTGCATTATTTACATGCATTGGATATTTGCACTACACCACATCCATCATTGAGCGTAATTCGTTTGCATGTTGCAACATTGCATGATTGTCATGCGAGGGAGCAATGGTCTTTTATGATATTTTTTTTTGAGATTGAGGAGAAGCGGTTTGATCAGTGATAGCGTCCTTTCCAACTTGCCGTCAACATAACAAGGGTAAATTCTGACATAATTCGAGAACAGCAAATGAGTTATAAACAAGCGAAGTTCACGTTCTATCATCAGGATAAATATGTCAAACAATCATATCATACCGCTTTTTGTGTGTTTTTTTACGACTAAAAACTAGTAGCGACTATGCATACTGAATGTATATCGTTTGAGCGCTTGTTCTATAATAATGAGTTATTTGCTATGAGTATCAGACTCCTTCTAAATTCAAAAGACCCCTGGGTCAATTGTATCCATCAGAGTTTTGCTATCTCATTCACAAAAAAAAATATATACCGAAGCATGTCATTTATGACGGAAACCTGTCTGGAAAGATAAAGTGTTAACTTAAAATGCAAAATTAAACTTTTATTTAAACATTTTATAATGTTAAAATTAGTATGACGTCTATAATTATCATCATTGGAAGAACGCATCAAAGCTGCCTATGGATGAAATAAAACCACGTTCAATGACGAAGTAAGATTAGAATGCGAGAACAAATGATGGAAGGCATGGTGCGCACCAATAGAAATAGACTGATCACGTGTATATGTCGATAAGTGTAAACATCTCCATTTAATAAGGGAAACAAAATCGGTAAAACATGTGAAAAAATATTAAGCACACATATAACTGGGAATGGATGCAGCGAAACAACGTGAATTAGATGCCATAATGAGTTAGCCCCCACACTCAAGAATACAGAAACTAACTACTCCTGCAGGCACACCGCTTGAAGCTGTTTGTTGACCGACTGTAATGAGAGCAATCTGAATACGATCGATTGATAGTAGCGGATTTTCAAAAGATCGTCCGTAATTTCTAAAAAAAAGTATATCATGCTATTGCATATCAGGATCAGGGATTGATGATTAATGATATGTGTTATGATTCAACTATCTATTTACTAGCATTGATATTCGATTTTATCTAATTGTTTTCGGCATAGCAGCGCAGAGTGCCCTTATACAAAATATAATGAAATTCGTTTGAATTGATACATCCACCATGCCCCATCCACTACAGAAAAAAAAACAACTGGAAAACTATGAGAGTATATCATAATAAGCCTTTGAAACAATGCTTCTGTCACATGAATAATTTCATAACATCTTTGTCTTAAAATTATAGCTTGGCTGGCCGATTAAAGTGCATAACATATTTGTGTTGTTTTTGTTTTGCCTTCATGATGACTCAAAATGCACTAAGCCACCATAGAGTCATTGACACTATATTATACTTTAGAAACGCATGGTGAGTGATGTATCATTATTACATCCGACAATGAAGAAGTAAAGTCTGTTCAGTATGACATTTTGTTGCTTATTAATCAAAGTAGTTTTGTTGAAAAACAACACGTTGGTGAGGGCAGGCTGGCTATTATATAATAATAGGACATTTATACCTATGTTTTATTATCTGCAAAAATGCGATTGCAAAATATCCAATAGTTGTTGAAACGACAGTTTGAGTCAAAACTTGCAGTTTGCGAAACATGATTGCGAGATTGATATACTACAAGTTATTTTTCCACAAACCTTTCACAAAAATAGCAATGTTCAGTATGTTATCAACACACACTTTTATCCTGTCAATTTATCAATTGTTATTTTTTCAATCAAATCAACCTATCATTGAGATATCCAATGCCTATTTCCTGATATCCAGCGACCACCAACCGAACATTCGGTCCAGTTTTGAAATAAGTTGAGTACCCTTCTATGGATTCACGCGTAACTACACATGAACTACGCTTACTGAAATCGCCCCTTGTAGCTATGGTGAGTGTGTCATTGACGTCATTGAGTGCATTGTTGACGTCACAGTCGCGTCATTTAACGGCGATTGTTATTCTTTTAAATAGAGCAGAACGCGCTTCTCAAACAGTAAAGATAGTAAAAATTGGGTTCTCTAAACAAAATTTCCACTCTGAAATATTGTTTTTTATTGCAATTAAACATTTATGTGCATGTTCATAAACGCGTGTAATGGGTGTGGCCGTTTTAAGAACGATATAATAAGATCGGGTGCACCCAAAAACTATGTTTAGTGCAAACTTCTCCCGTTTTTCATATAAACAAAAGAGGGACTATCAAGCTGTTTCATTCTCATTAGAACGCACCAGACTGTCGGGAAATAAATTATTTTCTTGTTATACTTCCATTTATCACATTTTTCAGTATCGATAAATATGTGTGCATTAAAAATCCAATCAACAGAACAACTGCGAATTTTTATACTGAACATACCTCAACGTCAAAACGTGGGCCACATTAATTCATGAAATTTGTATAACCATCTTGTCTTGCTCAGATTACAGTATATTGCTCTGTGTTTATATGTTTGTCTAGGCATAAATATGCGTGTTATACATTATAGATACATTACAAACAACACTTACATGTCTTTGCGTCATTTTCTTTCGATGGCATACATCTCGATTATTCATAAACCACTTCGAGTTTGTTAGGCGTTCTATTAGAAAGCATGCTGCAAAATATTAATTGAACGACTCGGTTTGCTTCCATATGAAACAGATCTGTTAATTAGTTTTGCAAGTTTTGTCTTTTTAATTATCTCGGGGATGGCCGATTCAATCGCTTAGCTTTTTTGTTTTGTTGTGGTTGTGCCTACATGGTAACTAAAATGAGCTAGACAACAAACCGATCATTGAAACAATATCATACAGTAGAAATGCATGATTAGTGACTTATGATCAATACATCCGACAATGAAAAGTGAACGCGGGTGCACCCAAAAAAGGCAAAAACACCTCAAAACGGGTTTATTATGTGTTTATACCTATTTAACTTGACACAAAAAATGCGTATTTTGTTTGTGTGGATAATGCGGTTTTCATTAAAATTGGTATAAACACATAACATACCAGCTCTAGCCCTCTCTGTCTGTTTCAAGTGAACGTGTCTTAAACGTGTTAAATTTCGTGTCACATAAATAGATAAATCACATTTCGACAGTATATTTTTAATCGCACAGATTGCAGCATAGAAACCTTGTTTCATTTTTTGTGGGCATTTATGTGCAGTTGATGACATCCCACTCGGCAAAGCAACATCCATATCATGTCCCCTAGACGTCTTAACATGAAGTCCTATTTCATACCTATACTGGGCCTTGGCCTGTATTGACGTCGTATCGCCGTCGATATCTGACATCCATAGGACGTACCCAACCAAAACGTCCGCAAAGACTATAAATACGACGTCCTAAACTGGTACGTGAAGGGACGAATTAGGGACGGCCTTTAATCGGACGTAATATTTATTGCACGCACATATCTAAATATCGAAATCATTTTATACATATATATCATATATACACTTTTTGTAGGGGTATTCGCAATACTCTTAAACAATAAGTGTTTTCGATAGGTTCGTCTTTTAATAAAGTCCTAAGAACGTCAGATTACATCCCTAACAAAATATGTGGTCCTTTCAACGTCGCATTGGCACGTCAACAGGACGACACATTTGCAAAGTCACTCGGACGACATAAATAGCACCTCCTAACAACGTCTTATTATTGATGTACTCTGGGCGTGTAAAAATGTCACGTCATGAGAATTCGTCCGATTCACGTCATTGTATGACTCCGCTGGGACGTCTCCTTTAAGACATCTTAACGACGTACTAAATGAGTCGCCCACGTCGGGAGTAAAATAACGTGATAACGTCCTGAGGATGTTGTTTGCCGAGCGAGATATTTCAATTGCAACTTGAGCCTTTGCGTCATTTTACTTTAAATGGCATACATCTTGATTATTCATAAACCACTTAGAGTTGACAAAGAGCTCTGTGAGAATGTTAAACAATATCAACTAAACAATTCCCTTTACTCCCAGTTTTTTAGACAGATAATTTATTCATGTTTTGCTAGACTTTGTTTTGAATATGACCTAAGCGTCCCTTGGTTTTGTATTCATATTGCAAAATATCATTGGTCTTTAGTAACAGTTCCATCGGCGACCTATCTCTTATTGCCTGATTTCAATACGATTTCCATCAATTGCAATGAATTTAATTTTGTATTTATACATTGGTTTTGTATATAAAATTCATGCTTTCGAAATCGAAGGCAAACAATTTAAAGTACGGAAAGGAATAAAGGCATTGCGGGTAGGTGATAAGTAGTATAGTCTCAATATATAAGAAAACTTGACTTGTGTATATTGTTGTCTCTAGTTGTTTAAGAATATAAATCGATACGTTGTATATCTCTGGCGGCCATTATATTTTTTTTTTTACAAATATGATAGGTCTTATATCTAGTTTACATTGGTCTGACATTTCATTAAAAATAAACGGGTTTCTTCCGGTCAGTTTCATTAGCTATTCGGAATTATGCTGTATTTCATAAGAATTATTCAATCATAGTTATATAAAAATATGGTGAACGAAACATCGCTATTTCGTTATTTCGATAGAATATCACAAAACATATTATATATAAATATGGTGAATGAAACATCGTTATTTCGTTATTTTGTTAGAATATCACAAAAACATGTTATATATAAATATGGTGAATGAACCATCGTTATTTCGTTATTTTGTTAGAATGTCACGAACCATGTTATATATAAATATGGTGAATGAAACATCGTTATTTCGTTATTTTGTTAGACTGTCACGAAAACATTTTATATATAAATATGGTGAATGAAACATCGTTATTTTGTTATTTTGTCACTAGAATGTTACTAAAACAGTCAACGCACGCTCTGCCGTATCTTGTGCAGCTCAGTGTGCAAAAAGTGACGAATGCACTCATGCGAATTTTGGAATTTCAACATGTCAATTTCTCACGTATGAGTCACCGGGAACAGCTATTGACTTTGACTCTGCGGAGACGGATTGGAGATTTATATGTAAGTACTATATCAATCATTTAACGGATTGGAAATTTATATTTAAGTACTAAATTAATCATTTAATGTTTTATAAGTTTATATTGACGAAAACAAGTGGGAGCTAATTTGCTATTTATGTGTAATCCATCATATAGAAACAACCATTTAGGTTTGGAATGCACACTACAAAGCCTGAAGGGAGAGAACAGGACAATACATAAATACTAAAACTGGGATCGAGCCCGCGACCCAATAGTCCATTGACTAGTACTCTAGCCCTGAGCTGTAAAAACTCATTATAAATTTCGGCTACACTGCACATAATATATATTACTACATAGTTAGCGTGTATTTTTTAAAGAAATCATAGTCAAAGACTAGGATGCAAATATAAAGTGTATTGCACCGTAGAAATGCTTGATCTATTTTTTTCCATAGATACATAAAAATTAATATTTTTCGAAATGTTTTATTAAAACCCTTATTTTAATAGTTTTGAGTCGTTTTTGTTCCCAGAATTACTTTTATCTTTCAATTCGTGCACGTTTAATGTAATACGATTCAAAAACCAAGCACATTCATTCTTTTAAAAAATAAATGAATATACGAAAACTAAATTTTGTTTTGCGCATAGTCGCCTTCCAGATCCTTTCCTTTCTAAAACAGGTGGATTCACGATTATTTATTACATCAAAGACCAAACCTCAAACGTCATGAACTCGAACATTATTATGCAAACAACAGGTGCAATGATGGGAGCAGGAAATAAGCTTATATTAATGAATTAATTGAATGACATATGAAATTTATTATCAAAAATCAACAATTATATAAATCGTTCAATATGTTTACTCAATAACAGGCGAAACCTATAATATGTAATTTGCAATTAAGATTTTATTTCGAAACGCTCAAAAACATGCA
Source organism: Hydroides elegans (assembly GCA_001703475.1). Lineage (NCBI taxonomy): Eukaryota > Metazoa > Annelida > Polychaeta > Sabellida > Serpulidae > Hydroides > Hydroides elegans. The sequence goes on from LQRL01055122.1 coordinate 7,114, forward strand.
TAGGACATGTACACATATTCACCTGCATTTAATACCTTGTGTCCATAAATTCATGGGCAATCCTTAGATCAACCCAATTTGTAAAAAAAAACAAATAGACCATTACAAAATCATCAAAATCAGAGGTTACCCTGTAGTACAGATAATCCAATATTCATATTCAGGATATGTAGATGTTTATTGCACTCAGGGAGTCAAAGTGGATGCACTTAGCCTCCGGATTCGTGCATCCACTTCGACTCCCATCGTGCAATAAACATCTACACATCCTGAATCTTCATAAATGATTCCCATATTATAGTGCTTACGTGCCTGGTTTTTCATATATCTAAGTTGTTGGTGTCTGTCTTTACAAGCGGTCTGGCCGCGCTTTTCACGGCAGTCACTTGCCCTTATAAATTAAGAGAGGAAGGTCTGAAATGCACAGCACAAGTCCAACACGTAGCCAATTACATATGTCTTGACCTATAGGGAATTATGTGTCAAATGTTAAACTTTGTACCGATGTACTGCATCCACAGTTTTAAAATATTATTTAATCTATAACATTTTAACAAGCATTGATGCTTTCAGCCCGTTTAATATATGTTGAAATGTTTGAGCACTGAACTAAAGTGAAATACTAATTTGTGCAAAATGTGCTCTGACCAAATGGAATAAATTTGACCTTTATGCATTGTACCTTGTAAAATAATTTGAGAGGTACTCAAAATACCTACTGTCTTGTAGGTATTTTTGTCAAATTATATTTTTAAGTTGCTTACAAATGGTATATCTCTCAACAGGACATGAACTGTAATGTTTCTAAACATATATCACACATTTAAAGAAACATAAACTTAACAACTCAAGTGTCTGTTTCCATGCATTGCCTCTTAGAAAACATCATCATACCAAAAATCTAAACATACCCGAATAAAACTGACATAAATCAAAACATAAACTTGATTTTATTTAGTCGAAAAAGAAGGATCGAAAAACAAAGCCCTTAATGTAGTATTCCGTATTATGGTATTATAAAGTATTTTGTTTGGTGGACAAAGAATTTCAAAAAAAAATATTTAATTTGCACATGTTCAAATACATTCTATTTACACGTTTCTCAGCTGATGAATGCTATAGGTCTAAAAGGAGGTTTCAAATGAAATGGAAGAATTTTTTGAAATTGTATGTTCATCTTAAAGGTATATTTGAATATTGAAACTTGAATAGAAATTGATTTGGCACAATGCACATCATGAAAGAAAATGTATGTGTGCGAGAATGCGTATTAAAGATTTATGTTCATTGCTGTTGTATTCAATGTAAAATTATAAAAATGCATATATATATACTAAGTTTTCAATTTTGGATGTTGCATGATCCAGCGCGATGTAACTGTGGCGTCTTGTAGTTCTTGTCGTGTGAAAGGTTGAGTGAGTTAAAATGAATGTGAAGTGGCGCTTCAATGTTTTGTTTTCCTCGTGATTAAATAAGATAAAATCAAATAAAGATTTGAAAAAAAAACATAAACTTGACAATTCGCGTTCCATGCGTTGCTTCGAAGCAAAGATCATCATACCATAAGCCGAAACATAACCAAATAAAACTGACACAAAAAGAATATCATTTAAACAAACTTTGACAAGAGCGGATTTGCAGAGACTATGTTGGTCGATTAAACTATTAACTTTTAGTGATGTGATACACATTTGAAATTGAATAACTGTTTTAGTAACATTTTACTATTCACCATTAATGATCTGATATACATTTCAATTGAATAATTGTATAAGTAGATTTCTTTGTTTTTCTTTTTACTGTCAATGATATGATATCCATTTCAGATAAATTTTTTCATATCTTGATGTAACATTTTTGCTACAATACATATTTATGATAGTTAGTCCATTTCAGTTGAATAAACTGCATTGGCAGACTTTATTATTCTATTTTTGTTTTAGTAATAAAGATATGATATAAAGTTATAAAGAAATAAAGTAATAAAGACATGTTTAAACTAAATGCTTGCAGTGATAGCTTGTATTTTGTTATTAATAATTATCCATATACTATAATTGAATATATGTGATTCAGATCCTACAGAATGTGACGAATGCAGAAACGGTGGAACATGTTCTTCAACTGAAAATGGATTCATTTGCGACTGTCTTGATGAGTTTGTCGGATCAGAATGTCAGATAGGTAATTCAAACCGTGCACTAAATTATGAGTGATTTTCATACATCATATAATTGTTTCTTTCAATTGTGTGTGAAGGATACCACATTGCTCAACTCAATCTAAAAAGGGCACCTCTTAGCAAGTACTTGCTGCGTGTATCTTACTAATGTATCTTCATTGCATCTAAATATCATCAACCAAGCAAGAAAACATATGTGTTGATTTTGCGTAGATATTTCTTTCCAATTTAATCTAGGTGGTATTTTAATGATCTTTTCAATCAAATATCAATCTAAAGAACGTATAACGTTTTGATTTTGAAGAAATCAGATCAATTCACAATTATAATCATACATACACTGTGAAATATACATGTATATTGGAGTTCAAGAAACATATTCCATGTATTACCAGCGATTAATTTTTTTGGCGGTTTATGGCGACGTATGCTGTCTCTCATTAATTAGAATGCATAATATATTATTGTCTACATTGAATGCATACAGAATATATATAAATGTATGCATACATACATATATTTGAATTAAACTATGTATGTAATGACATGGTTTCGATAATGCGAGCATCAATAAATAATCGCTGTCACAAGTTATTTACTTAAATTAAATGTATGCTGTTGAATATTTCAATTAAATTTATATATTTTAAAAATTTTCTAGAGTGCAATGCAACATTGAATTACCAATGTTACAAGTTGGTTCGAGGATTTATGATCTGCCATTGAGCTAGAGATAGTTCTACTTCAATCAAAATCATATAGTTAAATATTTCAATTAACATATATATGAAATGACATGTTTTCGAGAGTGCTAAGCAATATTAGATACCGTTATAAGTTGGTTCAATTTATTGCATATTGGTAACTAGTTAGATTCACACATATATATGTGATTATTTTTTCGAGAATGCGATGCAACACTGAATAACCGATGTTAACAATATGTTAACTGTTAACTGCATGTTGTTATCTATTTTAATAACATATACATAACATGAATAGTTTTTAGAGTGCGACGCAACACTGAATAACCGTTGTTTCAAGTTGGACCATAAATTGATGACCGGGAATTAAGCTAAATATAAATGCACCGATTATGATATATTATATATATATTATATATATAACACCCCAAAAACATAGCATTTATCTACATATTTTCAGGAGTCCGACGCAACACTGAATAACCGCTTTTATAAGTTGGTTCATTAATTGATGACGTTGCATGGAGCTAGATATAAATGCACTTCAATAAAATGCACATTGTTAAACAAAATGCCACTTACCATATTAATGAAATGAAATGTTTTCTAGAATGTGACGCAACTATGAATAACCGCAGTTATAAGTTGGTCCATGAATTGACGACGTGGCATGAAGCTAGAGACAGATGTAATTCAATTGATTTCATATTGTTAACCAGTTCAATATACATATATACATATTTTTTTTCAAGAATGCGACGCAACACTGAATAACCGCTGTTATAAGTTGGTTCATGAATTGATGACCTTGCATGGAGTTAGATATAGATGTACTTCGTATAAATGCATATTGTTAGATATCTTGATAAAACTATATTACAATGATATTTTTTCAAGAATGAGACGTAACACTAAATAACTGCTGTTATAAGCTGATCCATGAATTGATGACGTAGCATGAAGCTAGAGAAAGATGCACTTCAATTAATTGCATATTGTTAAAAATAGTTCAAACATATATATGTAATTGTTTTTCAAGAATGCGATCCAACACTGAAAACCCACTGTTACAATCTGGTTCATGAACTTATGATGTGGCATGAAGCTAGACATAGATGCACTGATTATGATATATTATATATATAACATATTAATACATATATAGTTTATATGTATATATTTTCAAGAATGCGACGCAACACTGAATAACCGCTGTTATAAGTTGGTCCATGAATTGATGACTTGGTATGAAGCTAGAGATAGATGCACTGCTGACGGTGGAAGCCTAGTTGAGGTCTGTAGCGCGGAAATCAACGCACTGCTTGTGGACATTGTGCAAGGACAAGGTACAATAATAATAAGTTTGTAAATGATTGATTACTTTCGTTTTTATAATAATGATCAACACTCTATTTTTGAAAAAAAAAATAGAAAATGGTTGTCTCCTTTTTGTATAAAAATATCAGTAACATTTCTCATCATATTGAATATACTTATAGGAACGACAAGTATTATATATCAACAAGAAAATACACTGGCATATATTGACGTTCAAATTAATTGAAAAATTGAAGTAAATATTTTTTGTTTGCCAGCAAGGAACCCCCAAAAATCGTTGATAGCAAATCGTTGTCAACAAGAAAAGATAATCTACAGAATGCCATACCATTCTATGAGTTGAAAAAGTTACCATGTTCCCATGTTTCAAAACTAGTCCGCTCAACAAACATAGTTTATTTCATAGTTCATAGTTATTTCATACATTTTGATAGTTGTTCTGTTTTATTAAAGTCTCCGAAAGGGAGATTTCTCAGCAGGATATATATTTTTTCACCGAATAAATCGCTGGACACTCTTTTTTTGTTTAATAACATGCTTAATAAATCGCTGGGTACTCCTGTTTGTTGAATAACATGCTTAATAAATCGCTGGGTACTCCTGTTTGTTGAATAACATGCTTAATAAATCGCTGGGTACTCCTGTTTGTTCAATAACATGTTTAATAAATCGCTGGGTACTCCTGTTTGTTGAATAGCATGCTTGATAAATCGCTGTGTACTCCTGTTTGTTGAATAGCAAGCTTAATAAATCGATTGGTACTCCTGTTTGTTTAATAACATGCTTAATAAATCGCTTGGTACTGCTGTTTGTTGAATAGCATTCTTAATAAATCGCTTGGTACTCCTGTTTGTTGAATAGCATGCTTAATAAATCGCTGGGTAATCCTGTTTGTTTAATAACATGCTTAGTAAATAACCAGATATTCCTGTTTGTTTAATAACATGCTCAAAAAATTACTCTTATCCATTCAATAACATACGTAATAAATAGCTGGGTCATCATGTTTGTTTCATAAAATGCCTAATTCTTTATTGAAAGATGTGAGTTCTATCTGGATCGGTGGCAGTAAAACAGCAGAGGGAGACTGGCAATGGATTTCAGAGAGCTGCAGCTTTTCGACGTACACGAATTGGCTTCCAGATGAACCCAGTGACAGAGCGGGAGAAGTTTGTCTTGGAATGGTTTTTGGAAGTCGTGGAGTGGGTTGGAATGATGGTGGCGGTTCCTTTCTGACGAAATCGGTTTGCTTTTGGTCGTAAAGAACATTATAGTTACTTTTGGGGGAACCTCTGTCATTAAATGCAACTAAATTTAATTACCATGGTTAACATGCAACTTATATTTGGTTACTCCTGAATGCATCTTTAAAAAACGTTCGACTAGTTACTGAAAATAATATTTAACAATTTCGATAGTGTTGTTGTTTTCAATAAAATTGTAAATGGAACATTTCGTGCGAGTATAAGTATGCATAGTAAACCCTGTGTAGGAGTAACCATTTATCACATTGCATCGTTGCAAATTGTTAAAAGCTTAATGTAAGCATAGTTTTAATATAATCTGCCTTTTTTCACGATTCATTAAGTAAATCACAAGTTGAGTTATTGTAGAATAAATACAAAATATTAAATTCATGAATCCAAACATAAATGTTTAAATAGTCGGAGTGTTTGTCTGAATGGTTTTTGAAATTCGTGTAGGTTTGAATGATGTTGGTGATTCATTTCTTACTAAATCGGTTTGTGTTTCGTCGTAAAGAACAATGTAGTTATGTGGGGGAACCCCTGATAAAGTCATTAAATTAAACTAAATTGAATTACCATGGTTAATATGCAATTTATATTCTGTTGCTCCTAAATTCATCTTAAAGAATTTACGACTAGTTACTGAAAATAATAATTAATAATTTCGTCGTATCGTCTAAATCTATTACCAACCTTGATGTATAGCCATTGTTTTAATATAATCGGCGTTTTATTTTATGTTTCTAAAAATTCATTAAGTGAATCTAAATGTCAGTCAGTGTATTATTAATGCAATTAATGTATTCATGTATCCGTATATAGATGTGTAATGAAATCATATATGACACCTTTTGATGGAAAATGTCCTTGGATACTTAAATTATGAATCACTAAAATCATAACTTATAGCAGTTTAGGTAGCGTAATATATGTTTAATAAGATTTCGAAAATAAGTGATGAATTGTTTGATCATATTTTATCTTCAACTCAATGTAACAAAAGTGATGTAAGTTATTCATTATTAGAATATTAAGGTATTTATTTAATTTCAAAATATCAAATTGAATCGATGGTATCCTAAGTGCTATATCAAATTAGTTGAAATGGATATTCTATAACATAATATGGATTGTTAATTGTATATCGACATTGCACTATGCTTAACTGATTTTTTTAAGTGTTAAGTGTACTTATCTATAACTATTTAAAAATAACACCAAATAAACTTTATAACAGAATACGCACAATAACATGTAATAAATATAATAAAATTTAGTTACCACATAACTTATTCTGGGGAAAATGTCTTGCACGAATAAAAGTTTGTTATTCTATAATATATGGTCTAAATACAATGATAGAAAGAAGCACCCCATTAGAATAAAGGTTAATGAAGCTTATTAGGCTGCAATCCTATTCAGGATTAATCAACATTTTCGATAATCTTAAAATCTTAATACATTTGAGTAAATTATCATTTTATTATAATCGCATTTGTATATTCTAGTTAAGATTGAATTACATGTTATTATGAACAATTTGAGGTTGTGTGTTTGCTTTTAGAAACTTCATCTTTCAGGTTTAGCACATAATTTATGTAAAACATTTTGGAACATAATAAAATCATTGAAACTGAAATCATGTGCAACTTTCTTTCAACAGTAGTTTTTTTTCCGTGACCAAATAAAAACTCAAATTACAAGGTACATGTTATATAATAACGTTCCTCCGGAAGTAAAACACCAAGCGGCTAAAACTGCGATTAAAAATAAACATTTCTATTTATATGTTTTGAAAGCTCAGTTAAGTATTTAAAATGTGCATACTCAATATTTTCATATATTCAACGACAATGAAAAATATTAACTGAATTTGAGGACTCTTATGGGTCTTGGAAGAGTCTAGTCAAAAGCATGATTATACATATTTGCTTTAATATTTATTTAAACCAAATGCTTACCAAATAAAGTAATTTTATGATCAAATGAATAAGATCAAGCACTATTTAAATACAGGAACATGTTACAAAGATTTGTTAATTTTTGTGGGTTTCAAAACGCAATAGGTTGTTTGTTTCAAATTGATCATTTGGTTCATAATGTAAAGAGGTATGTCCAAGAATTGAAAATGTTCAATTTGTTCAGAAACGTTCAGGATGTTAAAAACCATTACGACTCTATATGATATGTCCATGTACAAGGTCCTATATTCTATATTTTTATTTATTGAGTCTATGTGTTTTTGGTGCAATATGTTCAGTAACATATGTTTGTATAGCATTCAATCACTGTTTGAGTGTAAACCGTGCAATTCGTTCATTTTTTCGTTCATTATCATATTTATAATGCATTTTTGTTTGATATTTTCATACAATTGTATGCTTTATACCGTGCATTTTCGTGCAAGATGTTCACTCTCTTGAAATACATTTTTGAAGATTAGGCCGTGTATATCGTGCGATATGTTCAGCGGCCCAGATGGATCATATATTTTATCTTATCATATGAATTTTCTATTTGAATTAAAAAGAGGTTTCATTTCTGTTGATTGTCTTTAAAGAATGATGATCGCTTGATGTGTGTTTTGTGCGATATGTTCAGTGGCCGCAATTTAACACACTTGTATATTTTTCCAGATTTATATATCCATAAACTTATGTTTAGTAAATGCTTACTTTATCAAAATAGGTTTGCGTGGTGTCTTAAATCTAAAGCATAAATAGTGATATTGTGAAATGAATTATCTTTAATTTACTTGTGATTTGTTTATACTTACTACAAATAGCTGCATGATAATTCATATCTGTGTGAGTTATGAAAATGTAGTATATATCAATGAAAGTATTTGATCTGATAATCTTTCTAGTTTTTCATTGCAATATAAACGACATATCTTTTGATTTAAAATTCGAATGAATTCAGATAAAAAACGGAATGTGTAAAGGAAATATCAAGATCAAAGCTCAACTTTTATATTAATTAACGCAAATCTGAACTATTCTAATAAGTATCAAATAATCTGTTTCCACTACTTTATCCTCTTCTTTTTTCTCCCGTTCTCATCTTCTTTCTTCGTCATTTTAATTCTTCTTCTTCATATTATTCGTATTTATATTTTACTAATTTCTTTATTTACACCATGTTACTTGAAAATTATGGTCTTTATATTTCAAATATACTAGTTTTATTTCATATGTATTTTATTTTGAATATGTTAAAAATTGTTTTAATAGCAATTGTCATCAACAGGAAAAGCTTTAGGACCTTCTGCGTTTTCCAAAACTTCGCTCGTCGGTGACCGTACCATTATTATTACTCGCAAAACATTTGTTTTGTACAATGTGTAAGATAAATAAAAACATTTCATATATTTTATGGATGTTAGAATATTAAAGTGATATTTGATTCATATTTGGTTTTTGATTGTTTAAAACTATCAAATGGTTAATTTACTTTAATCATGTTAAATGTCTATTTATTATTAGATGTGAGTTTTATCAAGTCATATTTGATTTTCGATTGTTTCGATTTCGATTTCGAAGACTATCAAATGGTTTGTTTATTTTAATGTGAGTGTTTCATTTCTTATATGTTATATGGTTATTTAGAGATAGGAAGTTTCAGTTTTAATAGGCAATTGAATTTTAGAAATAGAATAATACAAACCTTTATTTTAATTATGAGTGTCTATATAAAAATGTTCAATTGTTGTTCTTAAAAGCCACCAATCTGAATATTCACTGATTCCATACTTAAATTCTTGAACTTTATAATTATTGACAAATCATCCCCTTTCTCTTCTTATTATTATTGTTGTCGTTGTTTATCTTCTTCTGTTGCTAATTCCACAGCCTTTTCTGTTCATCTTTAACTGCTTTCTCAATCTTCTTTTTAATCTTCTTCCTTTTCTTATTATTCCTCTTCTTATCTTTTCCTTTACGTTAAAATTTCGTTTGATTTTCAAATATTCTGCTAAACAATTTCTAGTAAGTATGTCTTGACTGTCTTTAAAGTGCACACATTTTGATTGTTGTGTTGTGTAAAGTATGACGTAAACACAAACATTGCGTCAAATTATTGTGACGTAATAGCAGGTGGCCTAAAAAACGCTGAGCATATCGCACGAATTACACGGCATTCTGTCATGGTGCTCCTTTTCCACTCGCACAAAAATATCGATATCGGACATGTTTCTATGTATGCTTAAAAACGAAAATGAACATATTGCACGCTCCTGAACAAATTGAACATTTTCAATCCTTGGACATGAATGAATGTAAAATGCACCCCATTTGGTGCACTTTAAGGGCTTATATCATAGCTCCTGGTTTTGCAAGCTTTTTAGAAAAATATTAATTGGTCCCGCGCTGTGTTTAGTATATCGGTGGCAAATGATTGAGAAATGTGTCAGAATAAAATGAGTTGTTTGTATGACAAAACTTGTTTGAATAACTACCAAGCACAGAGAAAACAACTAAAGGTGTAGACACATAGGATGAAACAACCATTTTCCGATGGTTGTTTCCTTTTGGAAACAACCATTTTTGGCGTTTCGTAAAAGGACACACGTTCCAATGGATATCTTGGCCACTTCATTTTCAAGTGTGACGTTTATAATTATTACGTAACATTAGCGATTTAAAACAATTAGAGAACAATTGCTTGGTTCTTTTGTTTGTAATTAT
>LQRL01055130.1:4905-25950 GCA_001703475.1 Hydroides elegans
ACAAATTTGTTTAGAGTTACAATTCATACAATAGTAGATTAAATTAAAGGACTCGGTTCACCTATGTGTTAAGTCTGAAATTGGCGCATTGAAAAAAATACACTGGATTTTTTTTAATCGATCATTTATAAGAATTGGCATAATAGTCCCGTTTTTTTTCTTAGTATGATTTAAATCCACACCATGGATCTAGAGTCATCACTAGGATTACATAAACATCAACAAGTAATATTCCTACCTCCCTCTCCAAACAATAACACATTTTATTCTCGCATGCGGCTATGAAAATGTGTAAAAAGCGACTTCACTTGGATATCATATGCATAAACAAAGTAATATCCCGTACCTCATTCTCCCAGCAACATCCAAGTTTATTCTTGCATGCGACCATGAAAATATGTCAACAAGATTTTGAGTGACTTCACCTGGATTACATATACATAAATAAAGTAATATTCCTACCTCCCTGTTACAGGAACGACACAGTCGATTCTTTCATGTGCCCCTTGTCCAACGGGACCGTCAACATGTACACACAGTGTCTTTTGAGTGGCCTCAAGTGGATTTGGATCGTCAATGGACACGTTGATGTCAAAGTTACTCAACCGAGTATAGGCTATAAGATATAAAGACACTATTTAATTACATATTTAATTATTTAATTATATGCTTCACATGCATTCATCATGCATAATCTTATATTGTTGAGTTAACATATACTCTATATATGGAAACTCTTTTCATCGTCAACCTCTGTCATTATGTATTGCCAAATGTTATCGTATGCTGACATTAACTGGTCGATTTTAGGAAGTGTAAAACAACGTATGTTCATATTTAAGTTTGGACTATGTTTACATTCGCTGATTACACACTTTGACGGAAATAAATATGTGTATATAAATCATCTGCTATTTTTCAAAGAGGTTATTTAAGCTAATGTAACAATAATACAATATGCACTTACCAATTTCTTGACGGTTAACAAGGCCAACTGCATACACAACATGATTCACTTCCAGATCAACCGCCCACCTTAAAGCAAACAAATTACTTAAAAATCAGTCTGCCTCCTTAAAACCAAATACTACGTGGTATAGTTATGAAAAAAATGTGGTATTAAAAGTATAGTCTTATCATTATAATTAATCAGTCTGCCCACCTTAAAACAAAATATAACGTGGTATATTTATAACATTAAAGTCGCATTTAATGTAATAAAATCATAATAATTAATCAGTCTGTCCACCTTAAAACAAAATAGTGCGTGGCATAATTATATTATTATAAAAGAAGTCATATTAAATGTCATAAAATTGACATAATAATTAATCAGTCTGCCCACCTTCAATCCAAATTATTTTTTGTTAATGAAAATTTATGAAAAAAGTGGTATTTACTGTATAGTGATATCATTATTATTCATCAGTCTATATATATCACAGTTCATATAAGGAGATTTGTGATGTATAGTTTTGATTAAAGCAATTTTTATTGCCTTAAACATAAACACTAGCGTTTGTCCTTATGCTTCATAGACGTTCGATAAAGAAAGTAAAGAAAATGAAATTTGTTGTAATCATTTATTTACCATGAGTTGTTTTCATTGATTGTGTGAGTACAGGAATCATCAGCAAAATACGGGCTATAATTGCCATCAACAGCCCTAGAAGGAGAAACGTCGTTCCATCTTGAGCTCGTGAATGTAGTTTTATTAAATGCACTGGTCACCCAATTTTCTAATGAAAGAGCATATAAAACAGGGAACTAAAATTTAATGATTAGCAAACCTATTTAATCATGCAAGATATGTGTGAACAAACTTAATATACACTTTAAACAGTTAAAACTATTAATTTAAACAGAAATAACACATTATATATGTTTTAAATGTGCAAATCATTCATGAATCCAGTATCACTAGAATAAATGTAAAAAACATATTTTTGGGAAAGAGTGTTTTTAACACTTGATTTGATATCAGATAGTATTGTGTCTGTTCATTTGAAATACTAGAATGGTAAATAAATGTTGTTGGTGTTTTATTACATTATTGTGAACAATAATAAACATCACAGATAGATCTATTTAACTAAAATATAAATAAAATAATGTAGAAGCTATATAATAAAATAATTCAATATTAAGTAAATTTACATTTCAAACACACACACCTGAATTCTTGTCAACTCATTTGATTAATAGAATTTTGTAATTATTAAATCTCTCCTAATTAATACATGACAATAACTTGTACTTACCTTCAATGAAACGTTTAAATGCATCCGTTCGAATAAACGTATTCCCGTTTCTAGAGTCGATGACTGTACTTCCCTGGCTAGAAGTGGTCGACCCAAATTCACATCCATGTTGAGTGGAAATTGCAAAGCATTCTGCATGACTAGTTTAACATTAGAACTGTGATAATTATAACATAAATAATGATACTATATAATATACAATCCATATTTTGATCAGATTTGTGCTTCAAAATGTAGATTGTATTAATACATTTTTTGACGATTAGCTCACCAAACCTGACTTTGTATTGACGGGTCAGGAGGTTTTACAAACAAATACGATCATAAAACACTTCTGAGTTTGCATAAATTTCATGAATGATTTCATTCATCTTAAATAGTTATATCAAATTGTCTAATGCTGCACTATTCTTGTATTTATTAAGAGCATTTATAAAACATCTATAAATACGCTTAGCGCTATTACAAACAAACGTGTATATTGACTAGATAGTAATGCAATGATACATAGCATACACACGTATAATCACTTTTATTTCGAATATATAAATTTTCTATCCGATAGACAAGGTTTTCATACCTGAGGCACGAATGTACGCAGGTTTGAAATTCCAGCTCGCCTTGAAATACAAATCTTGACTGATTTAAAAAGTTGTTTAAAAAGGGCTCCCAATTAGGTATTCCAATATTGTGTTTAAATCTTTCTTCAAACATGTACTTTACATTGAACATTTGCACAGTGGTACCATTTGGTTCAGACTTTGTATATTTAAACATCGTCAAAAGAAAAATATGATAAAGCTGCATTGTAAATTATTAGAAATTATAACTGTAATACATTCGCAATTTATTTCATTTAAAGTACTACAGAAATAGTCATCCTTATAAATATTGTTCGCGTGTATAAACTTCAAAGGTCAACCAATTTGCTGAATTATTCAGCAACCCATAGGGGACTGAAATATAATCAATCACTGTTAAACAATACACATATAGTTGTCCTTATGAGCACCTTCGAGTGCAAATACTTCAAAGGTAAACAAATCTAAATTATTCAGGTGCTCTGATGAGACTGATGCAAAGGCCTATGCACACATAGTTTGAAAAAAACGTTGACACAACGTAGCCTACTTTAATTTGCATATTTTGGTTTGACTATAATCGATTCATTACATTGCATTTCATTTTGTAATGTCTACACTGCATGACATGTACCTAAAGATGACAACACGGTGAAATGCAGTACATTTCAGTATTTTTTTATATGATATGAATTAATGAATTTATGATATGAATTACTAACTGAGCAGTTGGATAGAAAACTGAATATTACTATTCATATCCCCATTTTAAAAATTCGGTGGCATATTTTTGATAATTATCGCTCGCGAAAAGAGTAAGATGTTAATAAGTAATGTTCAGAGGAAATAGTTGAATCCTTTTACGAATGCTTAATACAATTACATAATAAACATAATATTATCTTCGTTGTAAACTTCGTATCATTAACCAGAGGAAAAAACATGCTAAATTAAATGCATTTTGAAATACTTAAATACATGGTAATAACTTCATATCTCTTTTAAAGCTCATCATATATGATATAGGTCAATGTTCTCAAGCTTAACTGTAAACGGTTAACTATAGCCAATTCTTCGTATATCAATCAATTATGTATCAGATAATGAAAATCAATCGATGCCTGGATATTTGAATAATTGATAACATAGGTCAACAACCGGATATTTTAATTACCTCCGATAGTCCTGGCGGGTTAAGTTAAGGAGAAACGATTGTGAATGGCACGCCAAGCGACCGAAGAAAATTAACGGACACATAATTTTAAAAAATCAATGCGCATGTCATATGAGGTCAAGAGAAAGTATCAGCTGATTGGTTACGGTTGATTTGCCATTTGCCATAAAAAAGGTTGTCTTTATGATATACCATATTCTAAGGTGACATTTTTATTTTTTTTTTCAGGAAACGTTAATGGTGTACGAACTACGGGCAATTTATATAGAACACATTGATACATTTATGATATATGATAAAATCAAACATTTTATTGAAAAAAAATAGAATTTTTAAAGTTTATCAAAAAGTTAACAAAGGTGTGAGAGACCGAAATGAAATAAAATAAAACTCCTTTCTATTGGCTTTTTGTTCACACTAAGCAACAAAATATCATGTTTTAAGCCCATTGCTGTTATCGTTCATAGTCCGTCCATTTACATAAGTATGAATAACTGTATAACAATGATTATACGATATTTAAAGTACTTACAAACATTATAATATATTTATACAAACATACTTCACCGTCTGTTCATTTCCGTTTTTTGTCTTCGTTTATATTTTAAGAATGCAATAATTGCAAACATTAACACAGAATAGAAACATATATGCTCAAACCCACATTTGAGATTCATAGAACATATGTTATAATTTATAAAATATATACCAATCGAGTGAATCAAACTTGGTTAAACCTAGGTTTTATTATTTTAAAGTAAACACTTTTAATAAATTCACATTGATAAATAAAAAAAAGAGGATTATTGAATAATGATGTAAAGCATAAACTACCACACAGACATTGATTAAAATTAATAAAAATGATTCGTTGCGACTTGAACATTTTCAAACGCACACATGTAACTGGAAATGAGTAACATTTATATATACATTAACATAATAGTGAATCAGTAATCAGTTTATTCACATCAACATGTTTCTATTAAATAGCTATTTGATTGTAGCATCAAAGCTCTACTTAGAATTATAACGTGTGTTTAATACCATTAAGAACATTTTAAAAATATATACCTCAAACGCAAACCCACAAAACAACAAACATTGCTATGTCTAAATATACAATTATAAACCAATTTATATTTCACAACAGCTGTGTTCATCTTTATTCAACTATAGTCATTCAATTTAAGTATTCCAACAATATTCTCAACTGTTTGAAATAGCCTCCATTGGTTCAACCATTGGAAAAAACTTCAGACAATCATTTTCTTCGATTAAATTTTAATGCATTTTTCAAACCACAAAAATTAGATTAATTATTTAATGCAAAATAAATGGAAAATATAAAGAAATGTGTTAGAGATTCATCAAACAATTACAAAAAACTAATTTAGTTACTATTATGTTTTAGAATTCTAGTGATTTGAAACATAAATCATTTAACTACTTGTTTATATATAAATATATAAAAATATTCTACACATCTTGAAATAGCAAAATGTACAAGGACAAACAAGGTGTATTTGTCTCAGTTTAAGTGTTCCGTCTCCTTGTCTAAACTTGCTTCTTTAACGCAAAATAAGAAACAAATTTGTTATTCATTTCTAATTTCTTAAGAATTAGATTTCATGTTTAAACATTTTCAAAACGCCAAAATATGAATAGATATGATAGAATTTAGATCTGCAAGAGATTTATTTTTTCCAAACGTGCGCACAACAACTAAGCTATGACTTCCACCCATATACGTTTAATATATACCCTTGATCATATGTGTCGTAGGTGTTTGATATTGTTGATTAAATATATATGGACAGTAGTTTCCTCCTAATTTGGTTGCTCAACTGCAAATACTTCCACTTCACACAGAGTGAGATATCCATTCTTAATCACACTAACGTACCTAAAATGTCAAAACTAAAATTAGATTTCATTATTCGAATAAAATCAAAATATGATTAAATGCTTCCAGTTATATCACGAACTTAGAGAAATATGCATTCAGATTTATGCTAGGAATCAGGTTCTTAAAACATTTATATTCAATAACGTATGTGTACCCTAATTCACATGCGCAAAGAATAAATTAGCTAATCATATTGTAAACAATTAAAATAATACAATATGGGAATTAGCAGATGGTACAAAAATATATTTAACCACATTTACCATCAAACAAACAATATTGCTTCCCTCACTCTCCTAGCAAAAATTGGTCTTGGATAAAATATTCATCACTACCTCCCTCTCCTAGCAAGAACACAGTTTTTGCTTGCATGCGACCATGAACATGTGTAAACAACTGCTGTTGAGTGACTGCATTTGGATTAGATATGCAGAAACAAAGTAGTGTTCACTACCTCACTCTCACAGCAACTACACAGTATATTCTTGCATGCGACCATAAAAATGTGGAAAAAGCTACTTTTAAGTGACTTCACTCGGATTACATATACATAAAACTCGTTATAATGTCTGTACCTTCCTTTACACAAGAACAACGCATTCGATTCTTTCATACATCCCTTGTCGGGACTGTCAACATGTACACTAATTGTCCTTTAAATGGCTTAGTTTTACTATCAATTATAATCAAATCATTTAAACAATGTACAATACTAAACCTACCTTTCCTCTAGAGTAGCCTCAACATGAACAATTTCACATGTTCCCCTTTTCCAACGGGGCCATCAAAATGTACACATACATGTATACATGTCTTTTTAGATGATTTAGGCGGATAACATGCACACAAACAACACAATATTCCCTACCTCCCTCCCTCAATATTCCCTACCTCTAGAGTAGCCTCAACATGAAAAATTTCACATGTTCCCCTTTTCCAACGGGGCCATCAAAATGTACACATACATGTATACATGTCTTTTTAGATGATTTAGGCGAATAACATGCACACAAACAACACAATATTCCCTACCTCCCTCTCACAGCAACAAAACAGCTTATTCGTGCATGTGGCCATGATAATTTGTAAAAAGCTTCTTTTGAGTTACTTCAATTTGAGTGCATATACATAAACAAAGTAATATTCCTAACCTCCCTCACCCATCAACAACACAGTTTATTCTTGCATGCAATCATGAATATGTGTAACACTTTTCTGGTAAGTGGGTTCACTTGGATTACATATTCATATACAAAGTAATATTCCGTACCTGCCTTCACCAGCAACAACCCAGTTTATTCATGCATGTGACCATGAAAATGTGAACAAAGCTTCTTTTGAGTCATGCCACTCGGATGACACAAATTAATATTGAGTACATCCCTCTCTCAGCAACAACTGAGTTTATTATTACATGCAACCATGAAAATGTGCAAAATGTTGTTTTTTAGTGACCATGAAAATGTGCAAAAAGCTATTTTTGAATGACTTCACTTAGATAATATACACATAAACATAGGAATATTCCCTATCTTTCTGTAACATGAATAACACCGTTTATTCACACATTCGATCATGAATATGTGTGATACTTTTCTTGTAAGTGGGTTTACTTGGATTACATATTCATATACAAAGTAATATTCCGTAGCTGCCCTCACAACCCAGTTTATTCATGCATGCGACCATGAAAACGTGTACAAAGCTTCTTTTGAGGCACGTCACTTGGATGCCATATACATAATCAAAGTAAAATTGACTACCTCCCCTCTCAGCAACAACTGAGTTTATTAATGCATGCGACCATGAAAATGTGCAAAATGTTACTTTTGAGTGACCATGAAAATGTGTTAAAAGCTACTTTTGGGTGACTTCACTTGGATTACATATACATAAACAAAGTAATAGTCCCTACCTCCCTGTTACCGGAACAACACAGTCGATTTTTTCATGCGCCATTTGTCCAACAGGACCGTCAACATGTACGCATAGTGTCCTTTGAGTGGCTTCAAGTGGATTTGGATCATCAATGGACACGTTGATGTCAAAGTTACTCAACCGAGTATGCTCTATGAAATATAATGGTACTATTTGATTAATAGCTAAAATGCATTCATAAAGTACTTATCTAAATATTCTTTCATAGATTTACATTAGAATTTAGCTGGACATTGTTAATAAATATTTATATATGAATATTTGTAAATAAATTTGTTTATTCATTATCAATGTTTTTGCTTCGAATTCTATACTCATCCTTTCGATGAGTTTCTTTCAACAAATCAAGGACTCAGCGCAAGATTATTTTGAGTTTAAAATTGACCTTTTGAAAAAAAGGCAATGCATACTATTGGATTAGTCATTTATATACGAATTGGCAAGTGACCAAATGATGAAATAATCGTCATCATTTTAGCATGAAACATATATCTATAATCGTATTGCACCATGCAATACATGTTTAGTAGATCTTACACATTGTTGCATGCATCAATTCAAATGTCATTCCGAATAAGTATACTACTTGCACTTACGAGTTTCACAGTTGACAAGGCCAACTGCATACACAACATGATTCACCTCCAGATCCACTGCCCACCTGAAAAAAATATATACTGGCTTTATTATTATTTAGTATATTGGAAAACTTACCAGATGTATGGTTAATTGCACGTTTGCATAGCGGTAATTGTTGAAATATGGACGTTTAATTTCGCTTACGCATATATTCAAGCAGATATATATAAGAGGAGACGATATTTAACCAATACTAAAGATATTCGACCCGCAGTTGAAAGATGCCGTACGAGGGCACAACAACTAACAGTTAGCGCCAATTGACATATCGTATATAAACATAAATAAACGTTGTGTTGAATGTATAGTGATACCATTTATGGTATTTATAAGTATTTATCAGTCTTTATAGATTTAACATTTTATATAGGAGAGTTGTGCTATTTAGTTTTGATGAAAACAATGTTTATCACCTTAAGCATAAACAATAGTTTTGGTCCTTATGTGTCATATACGTTTCATAATAAAATGAAGAGCATGGCATTTTCTTCAGTTATATCCTCACCAAGTCTAACACTTAAGATGGTTCTTACCATGAGTTGTCTTCATTAAATGTGTGTGTACAAGAGCCCGAACTCCAATGCGGACTGTAATTGCCATCAACTGCTCTTGAAGGAGAAATGTTTCTCCATCTTGAGCTCGTGAATGTAGGTTTATTCAATGCACTGGTCACCCAATTATCTAATAATGGAACTTATAAAACAGGGAATTTTAATTTAATAAATACCTAAATAATTAAACAGAACTATGAAATAATTTTATGAATATACTTTATGAACACTTTTGCACACTTTCTTTGTAAAATCATTGTAAAATCCGCTTTATGTATATATTCGTCTTTAAACTGAATCTCTAACAATTAATACAAGAAAATAAGTTGTAAATACCTTCAATAAAACGGACAAAAGCATCCGTTCGAATAAACGTATTCCCGTTTCCAAAGTTATTGATCTCACTTCCCTGGCTGGAAGTGTTCAACCCAAGCTCACATCCATGTTGAGTGGAAATCGCAAAACACTCTGGGTGACTATTATAACAATTAAAGCTTATAACTATAACATTAATGTTTAAAATATATAGTAAATATAGTTGTGCTTCAAAATAAAGATTGAATGAATACTATGACGCAATATCTGTGCATAAAATAGAATCACACCTGTGCGGTGTAAGATCGTTTAACGAGGGTATGACCCACGTTATACGTACGTATGTTTTATTAACGTTACGTAGGTAATTTAACGAGGTTCCAACGATCGTTAGACGATCGAATTAGCCACGTCAGACGTACGTAAAAGTGACGTAAGTGTTTAGTGTTAGAATCGGCGTTTGGTTGATGAAATAGGTTTTCTTAATATCATGGTTTAATTGTGATTTTGTTTAGTGTTTTCTGTTATCTTCGCAATCATGTTGATGCTCTTGCACTTATAAGTATTGCTAGAAATGTATATAATTGTTGGAGTTGCAAACGGCTTTTATATGTTGCAAATGTTGACAAATATAATTCGGGGTTTCTTCTGCCACTTATAATACGCAAGTTTAGTATATAAATGAGAAATAATGAGTCCATTATATGGAGATGGGTTTACCGCTTTAACAACCAGTTTGGCAACCCATTGGCAATAAATAAGTCAATGTTATTATATTGATATGCATGTAATAGCAATTCAATAATACGTATCAATACTAAATTGGGACAATCTTTATCGGAATTATTATGGATCTTACTCATTTTAAAAGGATTGTTGCTTGGGATATGGCAGGTAACTTGATACTGATTTAAATTCTGTAACTTATTTTGTATAAATACTTTTTAATAAACATAATATTTATACAAAACATATTCAAAAGTAATTGGTTCTATTATTAGGAAAAAATGCATGTCCTAGTTTATTATTGAAAATTATATAGAAGGACGGAAGGAAATATTCCATAGTTTTATTTTAGGAGCCTCAGACAAACAAACCCCATACAGAAACATGTTTTTAAACTTTGCTTGTAAAATGTTTATATTAAACGACATTTCATAACACGATTCTTAGTTCTACAATCTCGAAAAGTTATCTTCCTCGTTTACGTAAATATGTTAGGAATACACACGAAAATCTAACCTCGTAAAACTAATGTTTGCACATATAGCGCGTCATAAAATACATTGTTGACAATTAGTTCACCAAACTTGATCTTATATAAGCCGCTTATGTTTTTACAAAACATTATTACAGCGGTACATTGACTAGATGATAAAACAATCCTATATTGAATACACAACTATGATCATTTTATCGAATATTTCCATTTTCTATCCGATAAACTATGTATTTATACCTTAAACACGCATGAACGCAAGTTTGAAATTCCAGCTCGCCTTGAAATACAAATTGTGACTGGTTCAGAAAGTCGTTCAAAAAGGCCTCCCAATTCGCTATTCCAACATTGTGTTTAAATATTTCTTCAAACATGTACTTTACATTTACCATTTGCATATTGGTTCCAGTTTGTTCAGATTTCGTATATTGAAACATCGAAAGAAAAAGTATGTGATAAAACTGCATCCTGAATGCTTAGCAGTTATAACTATAATGCATTCGCAGTTTATTTCAATTTAAGAACTACAAAGATGGTCATCGCTATAATCATTAATCGAGTGTAAAAACATCAAAGTTATTTTGAATTATTCAGAAACCCTGAGGGCACTGTTGTATTATTCCCGGTACATTTGCCTTAAGCGTTCCGACAACGGTGTGTGCTTTGATCTTTCTCGTCTTTTCTATGATGGGTTTATTACATTGCACTCTTTAATTTTGCAATTTATCCATTACACATTCAACAAGTACTTTTGTTATTATCTAGGTATCAGTATACTTTGTCATCAATAACAAATATATTATTTTATGTTTATAAGTATTATTTTTCAAATGGAATGCATGACCCGAAATCATGTTCAAAAACGGTTGTCTATTCCATGCAATGGCATACAATCAAATACACTATCTTATGGGCGATTTTTGGCATATTTAGTTTGCCAAGGTTAGTCTTTGTTAATACACATTTGCATTTAAACACTATTGATATCCATGGGCCTTACAATTATCATTATTAAAATACCCGTTTATTGCTTCCGGAAATTACAAAAAGGAGCGCTCAAGCATAACTATAGCGCTGAATTGGACTAACACCACGAACTGCAATCGGCCTTAATACTACAACGAGCAATATAAATGGGGGGGTCACATTGAAAGCCTGTATACAACATTTCTGAGATGCTGACCTTAAGATTATGGACAAATCAATACTCTCCTAGAATCCATTTTTGTTCGTTGCGGTACATAATGCGCATTGTCCGATTGTCCGATTAAGAATAAAGTGGAGAACATATTTATTTTGCAAAACAATGATATATCGATAAACGCTACCATTATTTTCAGGCCAATACACAAATGAAGGTATCAATGCAACATTGTGTTAGGTCGGAAATTGATGTATTTTGAAAGAAGGCATTGAGTGTTTTTAAATTGGTCATTCATAAAGGAATTGTCAGGTTACAAAATGATAAAATTATAATGATCGCATTTATTTGGTGACATTATTTAAGTACTAGGTATTTTTGGCGAAACATGTTAAGTTACCTTAATACATTATTGCACGGAGCCCTCCGAATAAACATGCTCCTATAAATACACATGAGCCAATGTTATTAATCAAAGTATATGCAATTTACAATAGAGCGTGCTATTAAAAAGATTCTTCTGACATAGACAAAATGTACTACAAGCCGTTTTAACAAGAGAGTGCAAGGAAATGTACTCATTTGGTGTTTATTATTCATAAACCTAAAGAGGACAACACAGTAAATTGCAGTACATTTCAATGAGTTGCTATTTTGGTTGTATAAACACTTTTTTCTGCTAAGTGATGATTTATGTAGGCAACGACATAGCATTACTACACATATACCCACATTTTTTTAAACATCTAGTGCTCTCTACAAGATAAGATTTTGATATGCAATAATATAACATTTTTGAATTCCTCTTCCTTCTTAATTATTAATGGCAACAATGATATAATACCCACATAATATAATAATATAATATCCACATTTTTTTAAACATCTATTGCTCTCTACAAGATAAGATTTTGATATGCAATAATATAACATTTTTGAATTCCTCTTCCTTCTTAATTATTAATGGCAACAATGATATAATAAAAAAATAACTTCTTATTATTAACCAAAGGAAAGAAAATAAAAATACATTTGCATGTGAAATTCATTTTGACAAATTTTAATGCATGATGATAAATTCATGTCGTTTCAAAAGCTATTCATATGTGATATTGCTCCATATTCTCAAGCTTAACCGTTAATTGCAAACTATTCTCAATACTTCGTATAGCAATCAATTATGTATTGGAGATAAAGGTATGACGTCCCTGGATGTTTGAATGATTTAGAGCATCGGTCAACTACCCGGTACTTAAATAACAGCCAATAGTTCTAGCATGTCAAGTTAAGGAGAAACAAGTGTTATTGAAACGCCAAGCAACCCGAAAGAAATAAACGGACGTACGATTCCAAAAATCAATGTGCGAGTCATTGTAGTCGAGATGAAGGAAACAGCATGTGATTGATGTGACATTTGCCATAAATGAACATGTTACCTTTAAGATATACTATATCATGATAATGATATTTAATTAACAAATATAAGAAATTTTAATGTTTATCAATTATATTAACAAAGTTGTGAGCGATCGAAACAAAAGTTTATATTGATTTTATTTAAACTTAACACACACATATCTTTCACAGAACACTTACTTCAATATAACAGAATGTCGAAATTTATTTAAAAATATTATATATTTATATAGAAATACCACACCATCTGGTATATTTGCATTTTGTTTTTGTTTGTATCTTAGGGTTGTCATTATTTCAAACATTAAAACAAAGTAGATGTATGTGTGTTCCAACCTATATTTGATATTCAAATGTAGATTACTACTTTTTAAAGAATATTGCATTCGATGGAATTGAATTTGATTTAACGTAACACATGTAACGGTTGCTGAAGGGGTTTATCATGGAAAAAATATTAGAATAATAATAAAGTACCTCGCAATCGAGAATGTGGTTATTGATTATGGTTTCTTAAAAATGCCCATTTCATGTTTCAATTTTGTCGAATGTTCGAGAGAGGAAACATTTTCTTTTAATTTAATGTACTTCATCATGGTTAGGAATGAGTTTTTTTTTACATACATATATTCAATTAGAAAAGCTATGTGATAATATCATCACGTGTTTACAAACAAAAAAGATTGTTTTAATACAATGGGTAAACATTAGAAGTATATACTCCCATCCAAATATACAAAATAACACTGATTTATACATTTAAAAAGCTATTTTAAAGTAGTTGAAAACATAAATTAACGATTTTTTATGAGTTAGTCAGCGTTCTTTCCTTTAATAACTTTTTTATCTTGAAATATTTTTATGACATTCAAACGCAATATCATAACACTCAATTCTCCAGAGATATTCAATCTTTTTCATTATTGTTGAGAATTTATTACAATGCAATATCAAGCAATAACATGTTATTTTGCCGCTTGCGCTTTCATACATTATATCATGCTATCAATGGATTGAGCTTACGAGGCCAAACAGCCCAAACAAAACACTTGAAACGGGTTGCTCTCAAATGTGTGTTCTAAATAGTTTAAATATCTCAAAGTTTATGTCATGTAGATCGGATTTCAAGAGTCAATTGTAAAATCTATTAGAATCTAGAAGATAATCCCAAATGTATCCTTACATATTGATTGTTGTCTTTCTAACATTGAAACCTGAGGTTTATGAATGAATTATACTCTTCAATACTTTGAGCTCTGTTTATCAGGGCTTTAACTTAACCAAAATACGATGGTCTCGCTCGGGCGGCTAACTCGGAAAGTCAGGCGCCCGACCAAAACGTTAATCGCCCGGGAATTTAATGGACCTATTACCCTCTTATCAAGGTACGCCCTTATGATGTCGCGACACACATTTTACATCCGTTGGCGTAATTAAGACGTCATTGGGACGCGTCTTGAAATCGATTTCAAATTACCGGGGGCGAGCTTGAATTTGGGGATAGCTTTAAATCTTTACACCGGTTCCAGAAATATGCGCTCGAGAGTTTTTTTGCGACTTTAAGGGCGATTTCATTTTCAAAAGTACGTATATGGCACTTCAGTTGTGTCATTTGCCTAATTGTGCAACCTAAATGTATCCCTACAACTTTCTAAATCGTACTCGCTGATTAGGGTCAAAATGCGTGCGCCAAAGGCGCAAGCGAAAAATTGAAGTTTTGCCAAGAGTTGACCTGTCTTTTCCCGAAAAATACTAAACCGGGATTTTCTCTTCTAAATGAACCAAAAGGTTAGTCGCGCGTCGGGCGACTTACTCTGAAAAGTTTGTTAACCGACTCAAAAGTTAGGCATATTCGCGACCGTGCGATCACAACGGTATAGCCCTGCTTAATAATTATAGATTATTTGAAATCTGCCCACTTTTTGATATATATCAGTGCGTAGCATAATTGAATAAATCGGTCAAAACAACCGAGGACGAATCAAGGCGCACCATGCATATCATGGACCACTTTGATCCGGTTATTATCCATCTCGAGGATAGTTATAGTGATAACGAAGAACCTGTTTAAGATCCTGTCGAGTAAGTTGAAATTGAAAGTTTAGAGAAGAGTTAGACTATTTGAATTGAAATAGTATTTATTTGATATATGTACGGCCCCTTTCGGTGTGGGCGGATACACAAGATATTGGCATTGATCAAATAGAGTCACTATTCGTTTGTTTGTCACGTTTATTGGCCTATATACATGCTTTTCAAAACATTAAAATGCCCCTCGCTTGGCAGCTCATATTATCGACTTCGTTTTGAAAGATAAGCATTGAAAATAATATTTCGATGTTTGAGTAAATTTAGTTATAGGTGCGGAGAAATTCAAAAATACATTTAATTCGTTGTATAATACAATATTCATTGTCATGACAAATATTACGTTAAATTTCACTCTGCTTAATATACCAAATTGACTGTAATTTCATGCGCAACGCAAATTAGAATTGATAATTGAAAACAGTTCTTCATTCTACCCAATAAAAAAATAATTCAATTTTAATGATGGCGACAGTTGTCTTACCATTTGAAATAGTTGTTCAGACATTTACATTCTCACATTATAGTTTAATGCATTTCGAAAACGAGACAACAATTTAAAAGTTTATAATTGTTATTAAGATTTCAAGTCATATTTTAATTCATTAATTAAATGTAAAATTTAAGACACGTTTTTTTCTCATAATACAAAAACAATTAAGTTACAATCGTGTTTTTGAATCGATGAGATTTAAAACAGAAATTATATTTATACTATTTGATATTTGATTATATAAAAAAGGTATGACCTTCACAAAAACATTATGAAAGAGCAAAACGTACAAGGACAAACAAAGTCAGACAAGGCATATTCGTTTCAGATTAAGTGTTTCGAATCGTTGTCTAAACTTGATGTCTTACGCACCCAATTAGAAACAAACTTGGTCTAAACATGGTTCTTTTTTAATGTCACAATATAAATGGGTGTGGTTGGATGTTGATTTTCTGGAAACTTAAGTTTGAGAAACGTGCACCCTACAGCTAAGCTGAAAATTAAACCTATAAACGTTTAAAAATGTATTTGATCTAATGTGTTGTAGGTGCTTGATATTGTTGTTTAAATACATCTGGAAATATGCCCAAGTTTTGCTGTACATTTAGGTCAGCATGTTATCATGGTAAAGTTCTGTGAAACCTGGAGTAGTAAGTTCAATTTGTTTTCTATTTTTAAATTGGAATAATTAATATGACCAAGCGCACTGTTCAAAACCAAAAAATATGGATTTTCTTGGCTTAAAGCTTCCAACAACATGCCATCCGGGAGGGTAACGTTAAGAATGAACAATAACGCAATAGATGCGCTTTCGCATGAAGCATTTGCATTGTGACATAATTATTGCGTCATCATACAAATACGGCAAGTGGAAAGCCCTGTGACGAGTCTTATATTTTCTTTATAAAAACAACATCAAGCATGAAATAAGCATGAAGTAAGTTCAATTTGGTTGCATAACGGCAAATACTTCCACTTCACAAAGAGTAAGATATCCATCCTTAATCACACTGACGTATCTAAAAGTAAAAAGCAAAAATGTATTATTATTATCTGATTAAAAACGAAATATGATTAAATGTTTCCGAATATATCACAAATTTACATATATGGTTTACCTAAACAAACATGCGTTCAGGTTTGTGCTAGTTATAAATAAATCAGGTTTTTAACAAGTAAATCAACGAATAAACCTAATTCGCGTATACAAAGAACATTACGCACCTTCCCAATACAGGAGTATCACACCAGAATTTCGCATGTTCTGCTCTTCCCAAAGGTCCACCAACATGTACACACAGTGTCTTTTCGGTGGATTGCAGTGGATTTGGATTGTCAATAGCTACGTTGATATCGAAATCTCGCAGACGAGTGTAGGCTTATATAAATGAATGAAATTATATGTGTTAAGCGTTGAAATATTCACAATGTGTGTTTGGAGCAGCTTTAAGTGGATTTGTAGGTTAATTGATACGTTGATGAAAAGTTCACGCAGACGAGTGTAGGCTTACATCAATGAATGAAACTATATATGTTAAAAGTCGAAATGTACATACAAGTTTATTTCAATCGGATTTTCATAGTCAAGACTTGAATCGGATTTTGATAGTCAAGGGATTCGTTGATATCGAAACTTATCTATCGATCCTACTGTATAAAATATTATCAGACATTTTATTTGCATTGTCCTCTAATTTGTCAAGTTATTTTAAATATTTTTTTACAATTGCAATATACCGCTATCGAAATAATATCGATATGTATATATTTGTTTTTAGCTCAACATCTTTACTAAGGCTAATAATAAGTTTTCAATCAACAAAAATGTGTTCAAAACAATCAATAAATATGTCTTTACCATGATTAAGACGATTAACCAGACTAACTGCATACACAAAGTGATTGACCTCTAGGTCCACTCCCCACCTGAAGACATGTATTAATAAACGTATAGATAACAACCTTATTTAATGAATAGTTATGTAATTTAAGATTTTATATTCTTGTTGCATGGTTGGAACAATATCTAAAACCAAGCAATATGACTGTTGACATTGTTCCGAAGTCGCAACTTTATATTTTATTTGTAATGAAAGGAATGATATCCTTGTTGTATCATATTTATCTTTATCGATGATTGGTAATCGGTTAAAATATATTAAAGGCGTCGTTGTTTGATGGCCATAAATCTAGGGGTTGTTTCCTGTTCTTAGTTGTAACATTATCGTTAAGCAATTACTAATGCATGAATGAATCACTTCAAATAAATATTAAATGATCATGTTAATGCTACATACCACTCATTGTTGTCATTATTTGTGTGCGTGCAGGAACCTGCATATAAATCAGGATTGTAGTTTCCATCAACTGCCCTCGAAGAGGAATATACTTGATATATTGAGCTGGTGAATGTAGGTTTATTTACTGCACTGGTCACCCATTTTTCTAAAAGATGAAAAAGATTGGAAAACAGGGAATAAAAAAATGATTTTTAACAATATCAAATCAAATGAAATATATGTGTAAATACAATTGATGTACACTTTAACTATTTAAAACCATTAATTTAAAAACAATTTACGAATTGTATATGTTTTATCTGTACAAATGATTCATGAATCCAGTCTCAATATATACAAACAATCAAATAAATTGAGTAGAGGCTAAATAATTTAAATCAAGTTTGATATTTGCAATTTCATTTTTGATTTGTCTTTGCTGTATTGCATGATTTCATTGTTTTTGTGAAAGATCTGATCTTTAATATGTGAACGTAGGTTTATTGGGTGCACGTTTAATTTTGGAAAAAAACATATGGGATTGAGCACTGAATACAATTGAAAATGTTAAAAGGCTTTTAAGGTTTTTATCACGTTCAAGTTTGATATTAAATAGTATTGAGTCTGTTTATTTGAAATGATATATCTATAAATAAATGTTGTTTTGGTGTTTGAATTATATGCTTTTAAACGATGATTTGAATATGCACATCACGATTCATTAAAATACATTAACATTTGAAACACAAGCACTGTAATTTTTGAAAACCCCTCACAATCGATACAAAAAAATATATACATACCTTCAATAAAACGTTCAAATGCATCCCTTCGAATAAACGTATTTCCGTTTGCAAAGTCGTTGTAAACACTTCCCTGGCTAGTAGTGTTCAACCCGAGCTCACACCCATGTTGAGTGGAAATTGCAAAGCAATCTACATGACTATTTAAATATTAGAACTGTATTCATTATATCATAATTAATAAACCAATATAATAAATCATCTATATTCTCATCTGATTTGTGCTTCGAAAAGTAGTATTAATACATTTTTGACGATTAGCTCACAAAAACTTATTTTATATTTAAAGGTTAGAAGGTTTTACAACAACAAATAACGATCATAAAATTGCTAAGTTTGCATAGAATTCAATAATGCCTCTCATACATCTTAAATCATTCCATCTAATTATATAAGGCTGCTCTATTATCTATCTATTTTCATGTGGATTTATCAAAAGAGTATATGCAAGTTGTGCGCATTTAGAAACAAATGTGTAGATTGACTAGATGACAATACATCGCTACAGAGAACATATATAAATATATTTATTTCATTTAATATTTCTATTTTCTATCCGATAAACAAGGTATTCATACCTTAGGCACGCATGAACGCAGGGTTGAAATTCCAGCTCGCTTTGATTTACAAATCGAGACTGATTCAAAAAGTCAATTAAGAAAGGCTCCCAATTTGGTATTTCCATCCTTCCTTCAAATCTTCTTTCAAACATGTACTTTACATTGACCATTTGCATACTGGTTCCTTTTTGTTCAGATTTTGAATATTGAATCATCAAAAGAAGGAGTATATAATAAAGCTGCATCGTGAATGATAAGCAATAATTATTGTAATATATATCAAATTTATCCATTTGAATGAGCTACATACATGGACACTAACAAGCATCGTTCGAGTTGAAATATCTCAAATGTTAACCAATTTTGAATTATTCAGATATCCTAAGGGCACTACTGTACAGTCACGTGTACATAGACACGCACCTACTGATGTGGTGTTTATTATTCATGAACGTCAAGGGGTCAATACATTGATTTGCAGTACATTCACTTGGCATGATTTTATTTTTTTTTTTTCAAAAATCTTATAGCATTTGGATATAAAACCGCTTTTGAAAATTTGGTGAAATGTTTGGCATATTTTGATAATGTTTGCCTTCTACGGGAATAATATCTTAATATGCAATGTTCAGAGGAAATATTTGTATCTTGTATTCACTTCTACATATATCTATGAAACTTATTATGTTTAAATGGCAAAACAGATATAATCAAAACATACCTTGTAGCATTAATCAAGGAAAAAACATTACCTTGAAACGCGTAAATACATGATAAAAAAGCTAGTCTTATATGATATAGGTCCATGTTCTCAAACTTATTTGTAAATTGCAAAATATTGTCAATACTTCGTGTAGCAATCAATTATGTACTGGACAATGAAATTCAATCGACAAAGGGATGACATCCCTGGATATTTAAATAATTGACAGCATCGGTCAACTGCTCGGTACTTTACTTACTGACACTAACTAACTTACAATGGTTCTAGCGGGTTAAGTTAAGGAGGAACGATTGTGAACGACACGCCAAACAAACCGAAGGAAACTAATCTAAAAATCAATGCGCAGGTAATTTGAGTTGACGAGAAAGTAGCAGATGATGGGTTACAATTGATGTGCATTTGTTATTAATCAACAAAAAATAATGTCAATGTTAAGATGGGCAATATCATCTTGAAACTGTTCCTAGTTTATGATTGGCTTGAAATTTGACATGAAATAGAATGATGCAAATATGCCAATTAGTTAGTTAGCTAGTTAAAATACACGTTATTAACGTAGTTAACATACACGTTATTCCAAATATCAATGCACCGGTCATTTGATACCATTGCAGATCATTGATTACGATTGATATATCATTTGCCATAAACATATTGTTTACCTAATGTTTCTTTCCATATTCAAAGCAATTATGGCTGATATTTTAGAATTGCACATAGTGTGCGATTGACTGGCCATTTGATCTAGAAAAAAATGTACATATATGATATGTGATACAGTCATCAGTGTTTAATATTACAAAATAATAGAAATATTAACGCATATCAAAATATTAACAAAAGTGTGAGAGACCGCATTTATTCACACTTAACACACAGAAATCATATTTATAAACCATTTACTTTTATTATACCACACCATCTGGCCATTGCTGTATATTGTTTTCGTTTATA